>JAJOOF010014612.1:0-24265 GCA_029582545.1 Solanum lignicaule
TCCCACACCGAAAAGAGAGGGTTAACACTTGCCTAAGGTGTAACCATTCATACATAGCTATCTAGGTGGATCCACTAAGCTAGAGTCCTATGTGGGCACATAGTTAAGGGTCAAGAAGATTGCTTCTAGAAACCCTAACTTACTAAACGTGGGGTTTCCATCTCATGAGACAACACATATACCGTGGGTAATCCGGACTTGCTAAACATGAGGAAACCCATGTGGGGAGCCGGACTTACTAAACGTGAGACCCCCATCTCATTTACATGCCCTTTCGGTGCTAAGCATCTAATTCCATTTTGTAATCATCTTTAGTCTTCACATAAGTTCACATTATCCTTTACTAGACTCTTATGTAGATATCTTATCATAATAGCTCATATGTGTTCATAAGTGAGTAACAATCCTTTCACTTTAGAAATACTTAAAAAGTGAGTAAACCTTTTACTTTACATTACATTATAATCATGAGAACTACCTTTCAATCATATAGCAATCATACCATAACATACATACATACTTCATAGCTAATTCAAGTGTAGAGGGTTAAGGATGAGGAAACTAGGTTATCAACACCACAACAACACATTAGGTATAGCATCATTACAATCTAAGTAATTCACCTTTCATACTTGAGTTCAAAGAAGAACCAATCTTCATACCTTCTCGCCCTTCATGGGACATTCATACTTCAATTACCAAATAATTCATAACCAATACATAATACAAGGTAATTCATGAAGTAATAGCATAAGCAACATCAATATAAGCAATTGGCATATTCCCTTCATAGCCTTCAAGGCTTCATTCCAAGACTCAACCCTAATTTCATAGAAATTATACATAACCTAGGGTAGAATCATCATACAAACATGAATTACATAACATCACATTCAATTCATAGTCTTCAATCAATATCCAACACAAACTAGGGTTAGAATTAGGAAAAGATGGAGAAACATGGGTCTCATGGGGAATTTTTCAAGAAACCACCAATACAACATAAATTCATCCATAATTGTTCATATAACATCAATAAAAGTCAGTTTATAACATCAATTTCACTTTGGAAAGAAGACCCACGTTTTTGGATTGAAACCTAGAAATTGGAGATTTTGAAATTCATCTTGAAGGGGCCTCTTGGTGAAAGGAATTTCAAGAGTGATAAGCAACCATACCTTATTGACGAATTAACCACGAAAATCTGAGTTGAAACCTTGGAGAGTTGGTCTTCTTCTTGAAGCTCCAATCTTCTTCAATGGAGTTCTTGAGAGAGAGAGAGAGTAGAGAGAAGGAGGAACTTTAGGTTTTGATCTATGGGGTTTTGTGTTTGAGTTATAAAAGTGAGGTAAATTGACTTAAAAATCATTATATACACGTCCCCTAAAGTACCCTAAATACCCCTCACTTAGTTGGACTCTTTAATGAAGTAAAAATCGATTTCTGAATTTCTGCATTTTCGTCGCGGATTTGCTGTTCCCTGAAGATATTTGGAATTAAGTTTCAAGACAGTAGAGTCTGCGATACGACTGCGTCACGAACTAACTCTTTGCTCCTTGGGGGAGCTAGTCCACGACGCGAAACTATTCCCTCCAAGTGCAATTTGCAAGCTGCCTTGGCAGCTTGCTTGGCCAAGGTTGGGGTCCACCTCGGGTCCCCTTAGGGTGTCCCCGGGGCATCGTTTTCGAAAGTTTTGACCCTAAAAACATATATTTACCTAATTTAAACCATTTTACAAGATTATACCATTGTACGACATTCCCAAATCTGCCCAAAACCTAAGGACACACTAGAACACATTCTTTTCTAGTTTTCGGACGTCGTGGTCGTTTCTTGACGTTTAGACTTTTACACTTCCAAACCAATTCAATTGCATTAATTTAGGTTTAGAAACATCATTTTTACTATTTTTAAGTCATTATTCATAAGGTGAGGCTCTAACTTAAGTCATAGAATTTCCGGGGTGTTACATGAACTCACAAACGGACCCATGAAGTCAAGACCCCAAACATCGAATAACTCAATCACCATTATCGGATTCAAAGGTAGTTCTTGCTTCTTTGAAATTCCTCCTTCTCATTGGAAACGATCACAAGATTTGGCGAAAGAATGAGCATCTTGGTGGGTGGTAGGCTTATAATACCCACACTGCAAGATCTTATGAGCAGTCCAAATACCACTATGGTACCCACCTACAGGCGATGAATGACACGCCTCGAGTATACTCATCATCTTAACCTCATGCACACAATGACGAATAATCCCATCAACACAAACACGGAACAAGCAAGGCTCTTTCCAAAAAAAAACTCTTTACATCAGGCATGAACTTTTTCTTTGGTGAAATGACAGATCTGAAGGCACCAAATCACTTGCCAAATAATTAGCAAAATTTGCGAACCATGGAATAAGGTCATAAGAAGCATCCAATACGTGCTCATCAGGGAATGCATCATTAATCTCAGCCCCATCTCCTAGCTTAAGCATAGCTTCCTCCTCCAATCTGGACAAATGATCGGCAACTTGATTTTTTGTTCCCTTTCTATCCTTTACCTTAAAATCAAACTCTTGCAACAAAAGCACCCATCTAATCAACCTTGGTTTTGCATCCTTTGCAGCTATCAGATACGTCAATAGAGAATGATCGGTATGTACTATGACCGTAATACCAAGCAAGTAGGATCTAAATTTCTCAAAAGCGAAAACCACAGCAAGGAGTTCCTGTTCAGTCACAGTATAGTTCTTTTGAGCCACATTCAGATCTTTGTTGGCATAGTAAATCGGATGAAGAATCTTCTCTTGCCTCTGTCCTAATACTACGCCAAGCGCTACCCCACTCGCATCACACATCACTTCAAAAGGTTGCCCCCAATTCGCTAAAATAATGATAGGTGCCTAAGTTAGCTTTTCTTTCAACTCTCCAAATGCTCTCAGAGAAGCTTCATCAAAATCAAACTAACACTCTTTCTCCAGAAGCTTGCACAATGGGTGTGCAATTTTGGAGAAATCTTTTATGAACCTTTGGTAGAAACCTGCATGCCCAAGAAAACTTCTAACACCTTTAACAAAGATAGGAGGTGGAAGTTTTTATATTACCTCAACTTTAGCTCGATCAACCTCAATACCTTTCTGCAAAATCTGAGGACCCAAAACTATACCCTGTTTCATCATAAGGTGGCACTTTTCCCAGTTGAGCATTGCACTTTTCACACAGTTTTAGTACCTCAGCCAAATGTGTCAAACAGTCATCAAATGAGTCACCAACCACAGAGAAATCATCCATAAATACCTCTACCGTGTCCTCTACCATATCTGAAAATATCGATATCATACGTCATTGAAAAGTCGCTCAAGCATTACATAATCCAAATGACATCCTTTTGAAGGCGAAAGTCCCATAAGGGAAGGTGAATGTGGTCTTCTCTTGATCTTTCGGATCTATGGATATCTGATTGTAGCCCAAATACCCATCTAGAAAACAATACCAACCCTTGCCAGCGAGACGATCCAGCATCTGGTCCATAAAAGGCATCGGAAAGTGATTTTTTTCTGTCCATGCATTTAGCGTGCCGTAGTCCATACACACTCTCCAACCAGTCACCGGCCTCATTGGAACAAGTTCATTTTTAGCATTAGGAACCACAGTGATCCCTACTTTCTTTGTCACACATTGAACAGGGTAGACCCAACTACTATCAGCAATGGGATACATGACGCCAACATCCAACCATTTAATGATCTCCTTTTTCACAACCTCTTGCATAGGGGGATTCAGTCTCCTTTAATGCTCAATACTTGCCTTGCTGTCTAATACACTCAATTTACACTTTCCTAAAGAAGTATAAGCGATCGTTATAAAGTAAAGAACCCATCTTGTAGGTTGGGGTCGATCCCATGAGGAATATGGTTTAGACTTAAACTTAACTCACTATTATATCCGTTTAGTCAAGTTATTTATGAGACAAGTAAGTAAGGGGGGGGGGAGGGGATTTGTGAAACAAATAACTGATTGTTATTAAATAACAAGTGAGCAAGATTTGAACTTTGTTGTTATCAATGAGAGAGAGAAACTATGGTGTATGTGTTCCCCATAAGCTTTTAATGTGGTAATCCTAATAATAGTAATCCTTTCCTAGTGTATCACATGCAAAGTGGTAAGTTAGGTATCTCTAAGTGATTGGTCCTCCAAATAGGGAATTTCACCCCTCACCTTGGTCCAGCTATGTGTGTATAATTTACTAACCCTTACTTTTACCTCATATTAGACATCACATCAATGTATGGCTTAGTTTTCACCCTCGCACCAATTGACATTAGACTATTAGATAGTATCACACTAAATCTCTGTTGATAATTCTTTTCTTATTAACTACCTCTTTGGTCCGGCAAGTAGCAACAAGGCAAATACTAACGTTGGCCAGTGTTAAAAAGAGTTCTAAGCGAAAAAATTACCAATACATGCATCAACACTATTGAAGAATTACATAGTTATTATTCATACATTGTTAGTTGCTCATGGTTCCCACAACTCTAGTTGTGGATTTAGCTACTCATGCTTGAAAGAACACAATTCATATTTTTTGAAGAAGAATTCATGAACTTACGTATTGAGTAGAAGAAACCCGTAATCTCCAATTGAAATTCAAAGAAAAAATCTTATAAACCGAAATTAGGAAGTCAAATTGCCAAAGTTTGCAAGTTAATTCCCAAGAAAATACGAAGAACTAAAAGTATACCATGGTGTCTAACCCCCAAAAACGAGGTTTACATACCCTATTTATAGAAATACTTGTCCTAAACATAAAGGAAACTAACTAAGGAAATAAATTTTCAGGATGCGGTATCATTCAACGACTTTGACCTACGGATCGTGGGTCGACCTACGGTCCATAGGTCCCTCCGTAGGTCAACAGTTAGACTGTTCTTGCAGAGGTTGGAACCTTTAACTCTAAGATACAAACGACGGACCTACAGAACGGACCGTAGGTTGACCTACGGTCTGTGGGTTCCTTCTGTGGCTCCATACTTAAGAATTTCATCAGGTACTGGAACTTCAACTTCTCTAAACCATTTGACGGATGTGCAGGACGGCCCCTTGGTCGACCTACGATCCGTTACTCGCATCCGTAGTTCCACACTTGGTCAAGACTTCCCTAATGCTCCATCTATGCTACCCATCTACGGACCGTGACTGGACCTATGGTCCGTAGGTCACTTCCGTGGGTGGCTCCTTTTGTAGATTTTCAGCTGTCATCTCACACTTCCATGTCCAAGCCTATTTCCTGCAAATATGACACAAAAACATTAATTCCTACTACAATATGGCCCTAGACACACACAACTCTTAAGTGAAATGTATCAAAAATATCGTAAACTCAAGGTATATTAACACCCTCAACTTAAATTCGTCGTTTGTCCTCAAGCGACGTACTAAACTCTAAATGACTCTTGTGTAGAAGTAGACATACAAACTCAAGCAATCACATGGCCATTTCAATCCACCCCATTTTCTCGGTGCACATCTTTTCTCTTAGACTCAACAAGCTAACTCATGCGGATCAAAACATGACAGAGATCAACCAATAAACACCCAACATACACTTTTAACAATCACCAAGGTACCAAGTTTCCGATAATGTAACTAGTGCCCTCACTTCAAACAAAATCTTTTTCACACAGAAGATATGAATTTAAGAATTTTAGGATTCATTCAACACTCACGCTTAGAAGTTACTTCAAGTACAGTTAGTGCTCAATACCATAGGCTTGCCCTTATTTTCACTGCTTAGACTCTGCAAACTAGTTGCTAGGATCACTATAGGACTTTCTTAACTTGGGCTCAGGGTCAGGTGTGGTACATTAGGGTACTTTTTAGTGACTTTCTGCCCTCTTTGACATTACATTGGCTTTTTACCTCTTTTCTAAACCTATTTTTGACATCCTTTCATTTTACTTTCTTTCCCTTGACTCTTTTCAACATGGATGTGACTTTTGACTTTGTGGTTCTTATTTTTCACTTTCTTCTTTTTCTTTCACTTTAATTTTCTTTATTTTTTTCAGCACTTTTATATATCATCATTTTACTTCTTTTGCACAAAGTCACACCCTCTTCTATCTTTTCTCTTTTTCTTTTCAACACAAAACTCTTTTCATACCCTTTTTTGTTTCGGTTTCCTCTTTCATAGCCAACCTCAATTTATGGATTTTACATTAGTTGAGGGGCACAATATCCGATGTCAGACCAGGGCCAAGATCAAGGTAATTTTTTGACTGAGCCACCCTCAACTTAGGCTTTTGTCCTAAGTCAAGGTGCACATGTCCAAGGAGGGACCGGGGCCAAGACAATGATTTTAGGGAAGGTGAGTTAGGTGTATCAAAATAAATGGTCTATTTAATGCTCAAACATTTGGATCAAAGGGAACATTGATTTCATTTGGTTGAATCTTTTTAGGTTTAGGTGGACTAATTTGAACAAGGGCCTATGATCATTTCTCAACATCTAGCTTAGATCACCTTAGCAGGACCAACGAGGCAAGTTCTAGATTGGCACAACTGTTTGAACATTCAACTTTCCTCACACACTCTTGGCACATTGTTTCATTATAAGATTACCCAATTCAAGTTTTAGGTTAAGTCAAGAGGTCAAATCGGTTCCTTATCATGTCACATTGAGATCCAACACATTCAACTCATCAAGACTATCGATCTAGCACATTTCAATATTTTGGACAAGGATAAATTTTTTTCATGCTTTTTTATGCCATCATGCTTTCATTTTTCTACTTACTCCTACACATACATTCCTAAACATGCCGGTTCAACCAAAATTAAAACAATCTCTTGGGGGAAAAGAACACAGGCAAGAAAACCCCAAGAGAGGATTATGAGTTGGGTTACTCAGACTTCACCCTATCACTCACAATCCATTTACCCCACCCCCCAAAAAATGGAGTGCAATTGTCCCCAATGCACAAAAAGTAAAGAATAAAGGATTGGGTGAAGCAAACCTGTGGCGCATAACGCCATAGACCTCTCAATAAGTGGGTGAGTCCGATTTCCTGGAGCCCGCTGGATCAACACTTTGGTCACCATCAGTAGTGCCCACATCTACCATCTTAGCACCCTCACAAGTACTAACATCACCTCTCGCTGCACCATCAGTAGGGCTTGCGTCAACTCTCACTGCACCATCAGTAGTGCTCACGCTTCTAGAGGGACCAACACCTACCTCCCTAGCCCGCTGCTGGCGCATCTCCTCATCAACTATGGATGCCCTCCGGGCCGCCTCAAGCTCCTAGCGCTCCTCTTACGAGCTATCCCAGCCTCAGTGTCATCAGAAGTAAGACTAGAGCTAGGGCTCTTCTCAGCATGACGGGAAGAAGTAGGCGGTGGCATCTCATCTCCGAATAATGTATCTAACACCGTATTATCAACTGGTGCCGTGGGGGCAGACTCAGTCTCTGGTGGCGCTAGGAGGGTATCAAGATTAGCCCGAGGACTAGCTAACTCCATTAGAAACATCAGTGGTGGGGGTTGGTCGCTCTAGGACTCTCAACTCGAATGCATCCAGGCACTTCTGAACGACCTGGAACTTCTGGTCCATCATGTATTCCATCCGCTGCTCAATCCTAGCCTTGGACTCCTCTATCATACACTGCATCCAAGGCCTCACATGCTCAAGCAGGGTAGCCATGTGGGCCTCCAACTTCTGGACACGAGCTAAGGGCACAACAACAGACCCTCTGGAGGGAGTGGCTCTGCAGGAGCTCGGGGCCTGACTGGGAGCCGGAGATGGGGAAGTCTGGGCATCCTCAATAGTGGCTAAAGGGGCAGGCTCCTCACCCTGCATTTGCTACCAAGTCCTCTCCCAATGGTGGAACCTCAACCTGTGGCTCTCTGCGAGGTGAAACTACATTGGCATCATCCCTAATCGGGCCAATATCTAGAGTCTTTGTCACCTTAAGAAACCTTTCACAGTGCCAAACCAGTACTCTAGCATCCCTGCACAGCTGGAAAATGAGGAATGTGAAGGGTAAGGTAGTGGTGGCCTTGAAGGCCCTCTCGTATATCTCCGCAATTAGCATGCGAGCAAAGTCTACCTCCAACCTAGCAACTAAGGCTGCAACCATAACTGCGTTGTCCCATGTGAGCACATTATCTGCCTGAGTAGGAGACACCCGGTTCTGCTCCAACAATTAGAAGAATTTATCCACGAATGTCAGGGTGGCCTTCTTGATACCCAAGCTCGGGGTGCTGAACCACTCGGCACACTCTCCGTCTTTAGCAAGCTGATGGGCTAACCAACATAAAAGAGACTCTCGCTGCTTGGCATTCCGCTAAAATGCCCCACTCGGAATAATGTCCATGCGATAGTCAAACTCGGCCATGTTGATAGGCTGAGTATGGCCTGGACCATAGAGGAACCTGCGGTGAATGGTCTCTAATATGTCAACTGAAAACCCCCGCACTAATGTAGCTATGAGTGGAGGCTGGGCGGCGGGCTTGGCCCGTCTGTCAATCGATCCTCTGAGGGTGGCAGTGTAGGAAGCATAAAACTCCTTAACTATCTCTTCATTGAAGGACCTTGGGCTACGAGTCATCTATTCACACCTATGCCTCTGGAAGAGCTTGTGGATGTCGGGTGCGGTATGGAGGCTGCCTGTGAGAACCCGGCGCTCCTCGGTGACTAGTCGAGCCATTCTTTCCTTCTTAGTCAGCATGAGGGCATCCCTGTATATCTGATACTGGCCATGTACACACCATCTATTGGGCTCCCCAGGAGCTGGTGCAGGATCGGTATTCAAGGGCACTGGGATGTCACCTACACTAGAAGCCTCAGAGGATGAGGAGGTGACGCCATTAGAATTGGAGCCAGAGACGAAGCTGGAGCTGGAGGAAAACTCAAAGCCAGCCAGTTAACTAATTGGTGTGGCCCTCTCATCAAATCTGGGGGGCAGTGACCACGTCGGGAATCACCAGCTGAGCTCAGTGCCTCGTAGTGCAAGGGTAGTAGAGGAAGTTCGGGTGTTGGGAGGAACATAGTCACAGTCCTTATTGATCAGCCGCAATGAAGGTGTCACAAATTTTGATTTGCCCTTCGTGCCGTAAGTCGGAGCTTGCTTGGGGACCATAGTACATGTAGAAGCTTAGTTAGTACCAAAATAAGCAAATAACACACTCAGAAATTTTTTAGAACAAGCAATGAACCAAAACCAAAATTGAAAAACTTTTTGGACAGTAGCTGAACTGCCCACCTACGTTCCGTGGATGGACCTACGGTCCATAGGTCAGAATTCCCAGAAGTTGGGTATCTGATGTGAACCACAGATGTGCAGAACGGTCCGTCAATTGAACGACGGACCGTAGTCTACCTCCGTGGTTCCACACTTAGTGATTATTTCATGTGCAACTGACCCACGAACCTGATCTACGGTCCGTAGGTTGACCTACGGTCCGTGGACGGGGTCTCGTGGGTCAGGTCTGTGCCAGGTTTTAGACATGCTTCTCATTATACTCATTATTTCCACAAATCAATTGCAACCTAAGTCTAATTATGCATTTCAACACAATATATGGTAGTTCGTCGTCCTTAGGGTTCCTTTAACATACAATATGGCTTATTAACATACTGAAACTAGAAACACTAGGTCAAAACTGTCATTTAGACCATTTACCCTGAGTTATTTGATTAAAAAGAATAACACAATCACATTATATCATCCCAAGAGTGTTTTTAGCATACAAATCATTGTTTACATACAAAGGTTACCACCCAAGGTCAAGATCCACTTCGGGACTACATAATACAACCATGAACAGTGAATTCAAAGTCAGGGTGAAGTCATTTACCTTACAAGTAATGTAAGTGGGTGATTGTGTGATGCAATAGACTCCTTAGACCCTTTGACAAGCCTTTGACACCGAACCCAGATCGAGAACTCTTTGTGAAGGGGAAATGGGGTGATTTTGGGAGAGAAAAAAGAGAATTATGGAAGAAGAGAGTGTTTGGAGGAATTTGAGAGGGATATGGGGAATTAATATGGGAGTTTTGGGATTTGGAGGGGTTAGAAACGGTTAGGAGGGAATTTGGGTAGTGGGGGATGAATTTAAAATGAGGGGTTTTTTATTAAAAGGAGTTCAGGTCGGGTCTCCAGTAACCCTAGGTTGGACCCACGAGACCCCGTCTATGATCCGTGGGTCGACCTACGGACCGTAGGTCACTCTGACACTTTGAATTTTAGAAGACTTACATGAGGTCTACGGACGTCATTCACGGTCTGTGGAAGGACCCACGGACTGTCGATGGGGTCTGTAGACCTCTGCACATTTGTTTTTCTGGAGATTTTCCCTTTTGCCCCTGCACACGTAGCAACCATTAGGACTTTATTTTTACATTTTCTGGACACTTTTTAGACACGGACCCTATTCTATATCTAGCCAACACTAATACAAAAATAAAACACCTATCTAAAGAGTTACATCAATTAAAATAAAAGAAGAAAACTCCTAGATCGAAAAGAAAAACCTATGGTTGGCTAGATTGTACATCTTGTGTTGCCTCCCAAGCAGCGCTTGATTTAATGTTGCGGAACAACGCAAGCCCTTTGATTACTCAGACTTCATTAAGATAATATGCCTTAATCACTTCTTGCACACTCTCCTATTTCCCCATATAGACCTTGATCCTTTGCTCGTTCACCTTGAACCTTGTTCCCTCCTTGTTCTCGAGCTCGACCGCTCCATGTGGGAACACTTAAGTGGCTATGAATGGCCCGATCCACTTGGACTTGAGCTTGCCAGGAAACAAGCGCAACCTTGAGGTGAATAGAAGCACCAAATCACCCACGGCAAATTCACGCTTTTCAATCTTTTAATCATGATACTTCTTCATCTTCTCCTTATACAAGGCTGAACTTTCATAAGCTTTTAGGTGAAACTCATCAAGTTCATTCATTTCATTCACTCTTTGACTCGATGCGGCGCCCCAATCCAAATTCAACTTCTTTAGCGCCCACATAGCCTTATGCTCTAGCTCTACCGGCAAATGGCAAGACTTTCCATATACAAGTTGGTCGGGGGACATATGTAATTTGGAGGGGTTAGAAACATTTAGGAGGGAATTTGGGTAGTGGGGGATGAATTTAATATGAGGGGTTTTTTATTAAATGGGGTCTGGGTTGGGTCTCCAGTAAACCTAGGTTAGTCCCACGAGACCCTATCTACGATCTATGGGTCGACCTACAGACTGTAGGTTCGGTCCGTAGGTCACTTTGACACTTAGAATTTTAGAAGAGTTACCTAGGGTCTTCGGACACCATTCACGGTCAGTGGAAGGACCCACATACCGACGATGGGGTCCGTAGACCTTTACACAGTTGTTTTTCTGCTGATTTTGCCTTTCGCCCCTGCACACTTAGCAACCATTAGGACTTTATTTTTACATTTTATTGACACCTTTTATACACGGACCCTATTCTATATCTAGCCAACACTAATACAAAAATAAAATACCTATCTAAAGAGTTACAACAAATAAAATAAAAGAAGAAAACTCCTAAATCGAAAAGAAAAACCTATGGTTAGCTAGATTGTACATCTTGGGTTGCCTCCCAAATAGTGCTTTATTTAACATCGCGACACGATGCAACCCCTTGATTACTCAGACTTCATCAAGATAATAGGCCTCAATCACTTCTTGCACACTCTCCTTTTTCCTCATGTAGACCTTGATCCTTTGCCCGTTCACCTTGAACCTTCTTCCCTCCTTGCTCTTGATCTCGACTGCTCCATGTGGGAACACTTGAGTGATTATAAATGGCCCGGTCCACTTGGACTTAAGCTTGCCAAGAAATAAGCGTAACCTTGAGTTGAATAGACGCACCTGATCACCCACGACAAATTCACGCTTTTCAATCTTTTGATCATGATACTTCTTTATATTCTCCTTGTAAAAAGCTAAACTTTCATAAGCTTTTAGGCGAAACTCATCAAACTCATTCATGTCATTCACTCTTTGACTTGATGCGGTGCCCCAATCCAAATTCAACATCTTTAGCGCCCATATAGTCTTATGCTCTAGCTCTATTGGCAAATGCTAAGACTTTCCATATACAAATTGGTAAGGGGACATATAAAATTTGGAGGGGTTAGAAACATTTAGAAGGGAATTTGGGTAGTGGGGGATGAATTTAATATGAGGGGGTTTTTATTAAAAGGGATCTGGGTTAGGTCTCCGTTAACCCTAGGTTAGACCCACGAGACCCCATCTACGATCTATGGCTCGACCTACAGACTGTAGATTCGGTCCGTAGGTCACTCATATACTTGAAATTTTAGAAGAGTTACCTGGGGTATACGGACACCATACACGGTCCGTGGAAGGACCCATATACCGTCGATGGGGTCCGTAGACCTCTACATAATTGTTTTTCTGCTGATTTTGCCTTTCGCCCCTCCACACGTAGCAACCATTAGGACTTTATTTTTACATTTTCTTGACACTTTTTAGACACGGACCCTATTCTATATCTAGCTAACACTAATACAAAAATAAGACACCTATCTAAAGAGTTACAACAAATAAATAAAAGAAGAAAACTCCTAAATCGATAAGAAAAACCTATGGTTGGCTAAATTGTACATCTTGGGTTGCTTCCCACGTAGCGCTTTATTTAACATCGCGACACGATGCAACCCCTTGATTACTCAGACTTCATCAAGATAATAGGCCTCAATCACTTCTTGCACACTCTCCTCTTTCCTCATGTAGACCTTGATCCTTTGCCCGTTCACCTTGAACCTTGTTCCCTCCTTGTTCTCGAGCTCGACCGCTCCATGTGGGAATACTTGAGTGACTATGAATGGCCCAATCCACTTGAACTTAAGCTTGCCAAGAAACAAGCGTAACCTTGAGTTGAATAGCAACACCGGATCACCCACGGCAAATTCACGCTTTTCAATCTTTTGATCATGATACTTCTTCATCTTCTTCTTGTACAAGGCTGAACTTTCATAAGCTTTTAGGTGAAACTCATCAAGCTCATTCATGTCTTTTACTCTTTGACTTGATGCGGTGCCCCAATCCAAATTCAACTTCTTTAGCGCCCACATAGTCTTATGCTCTAGCTTTATCGGCAAATGGCAAGACTTTCCATATACAAGTTGGTAGGGGGACATACCTATGGGAGTCTTGAATGTGGTGCGATAGGCCCATAGAGCATCATCAAGCCTCCTTGACCAATCAGTTCTATTTGCATTAACAGTCTTAGCAAGGATTTGCTTTATCTCTCTGTTGTACACTTCAACTTTCCCACTAGACTGCGGATGGTAAGGAGTGGCTACATTGTGACGGACTCCATATTTCTCTAGCAACACCTTGAACAATTTATTACAAAAATGGGAACCTTCATCGCTGATAATCGCCCTAGGTGTACAAAATCTGGAGAAGATATTCTTTTTTAGGAATGCGGTGACACTTTTACCTTCATTGTTTGAAAGCGCAATTGCTTCCATCCATTTCGACACATAATCAACCGCAAGAAGAATATACTTCACCCCATGTGAACTCATAAATGGACCTATAAAATCAAGGCCCCATACATAAAAAAACTCAATCACCAAGATCGGATTCATAGGTAGCTCTTGCCTCTTTGAAAATCCTCCTTCTCTTTGGCAACGATCACAAGACTTGGGGCTAAATCATGAGAATCTTGGTGGATGGTAGGCAAGTAATACCCACAATGCAAAATTTTATGTGCAGTTCGAATACCACTATGATGCCCACCAATAGGCGAACAATGACACATCTCTATTATACTCATCATCTCAACATCGGGAACACAACGACGAATAATACCATCAGCACAAATACTGAACAAATGAGGCTCACCCCAAAGAACTTCACATCATGCATAAGCGTTTTCCTTTGGTGAAAAGACAAATCTGATGGAACCAGATCACTTGCCAAGTAGTTAGCAAAGTCTGCGTACCAAGTAGTTAGATCATAAGAAGCAACCAATACATGTTCGTCTGAAAAGGCATCATTAATTTCAGCCCCATTTCTTAGCTTGAGCATAAATTTCTCCTCTAATTTGGACAAATGATCGGCCACTTGATTTTCTATCCCTTTTCTGTCTTTCACCGAAAAATCGAACTCTTGCAGCAACAATACTCATCTAATCAATCTCGGTTTTGCATCCTCTTTAGCCATCAGATACCTCAATGCAGAATGGTCAGTATGCACTATTCCCTTAGTACCAAGCAAGTAGGATCAAAATTTCTCGAATTTGAAAACCACAGCAAAGAGTTCCTATTCAGTCACTGTATAGTTCTTTTGAGCCACATTTAGATCTTTGCTCGCATAGGAAATAGGATGAAGAATCTTCCTTCGCCTTTGTCCCAATACCATACCAAGTGCCACTTCACTCGCATCACACATAACTTCAAACGGTTGCCCCCGATTTCGGTGAAATAATGATAGGTGCGATAACTAGCTTTGCTTTCAACTCTCCAAATGCTCTCAGACAAGCATCATCAAAATCAAACTTACACTCTTTTTCAAGCGATTTGCACAATGGGTGTGCAATTTTGCAGAAATCTTTGATAAACCTCTTATAAAAGCCTCCATGCCTAAGAAAACTTCTAACACCTTTAACAGAGATAGGTGGTGGAAGCTTTTCTATTACCTAGACGGAAGAGCACACCTCAATACCCTTCTTAGAAATCCGATGACCCAGAACTATCCCCTCTTTCACAATGAAGTGGCACTTTTCCCAATTGAGCACAAGATTGCACTCTTCACACCGTTTAAGTACCTCGGTCAAATGATCCAAACAACCATCAAATGAGTCACATACTACAGAGAAATCATCCATAAATACCTCAATAGTATCTTCCACCATATCAGAAAATATCGACATCATGCAATGCTGGAAGGTCGCTGGAGTATTACACAACCCAAATGGCATCCGTTTAAAGGCGAAAGTCCCATAAGGGAATGTGAAGGTGGTCTTCTCTTGGTCTTTCGGAGCTATGGAAATCTGATTGTAGCTCGAATAACCATCAAGAAATCAATACCAACCCTTACCAGCAAGGCGGTCCAACATCTGATCCATGAACGACATAGGGAAGTGGTCCTTTTCTGTCCTAGCATTAATTTCTGGTAGTCCATGCATACTCTCCATCCATTAACTGGCCGCATTGGAACAAGCTCGTTTTTTGCATTAGGTACCACAGTAATCCCACCTTTCTTGGGCACAAATTGAACATGACAAACCCAACTACTATCTGCAATGGGGTAAATGACTCCAGCATCCAACCACTTGATGATTTCCTTTTTCATTACCTCTTGTATAGGCATATTTAGTCTCCTTTGGTGCTCGATACTGGGCTTGTGATACGGCATGAGTTGCATTTTATGAGAACAAATGCCAGGAGGAATCCCAATAATGTCCGTAATAGTCCACCCAATAGCCCGCTTGAACCTCTTCAACACAGAAACCAATGCCTCAACTTGTTCCGCATTCAAATCGGTCGTAATGATGACCGATAAAGTACCATCTCTCCCCAAGAATACATAACTCAAATGTGATGGTAGAGCCTTAAGCTCCAATTTTAGAGCCTCTTCAATAGAAGGTTTTGCGTGTAGAGAGTCACAATTCCTCATATCTAACTCCAATTTCTTTGGTTTGGAACGGAATTTGAACCTATCAAGTGAGGCAACTAACTCATCATAGTCTTCAATACCATCACCCTCAAAATTCATCATAATCGCTGCAAGTGCATCAACACCCAACCACTCTTCAATAGACACATCAGAACCTCGCTCCACAATATGATTCACCACTGACACTGACTTGAGATCGCTTTACTGCTTCATGGACCTACATATATTAAAAGTTAGCTCACCACTATTCAATCGGAACTTCATCTAGCCTTTCTCCATATCGACAAAGGTGCACCCAGTAGTAAGGAATGGTCTCCCTAGGATGATGGGAACCTCAAAATCAACCTCACAATCAAGTATCACAAAATTCGTCGGAAAAATAAACGGCTCCACTTTTACAAGTACATCTTGGAGAACACTAATGGGACTCTTCACAGTTCTATCAGCCACGAGTAATCACATTACAATCGGTTATAGAGCCCCTAAATCCAACTTCTTGTAAATAGACAATGGCATCATATTACTACTAGCACCCAAATCACACAACGCCTTTGCAAAATGCAATAACCCAATGGTACAAGGAATAGTCAAAGCACCAGGATCCTCTTTCTTCTGCACAAGCAACCTAGTAGCAATTGCACTGCATTGTTGCAACCTATCATCATCTTCAAAACTGATGGCCCTCTTCTTAGTCACCAAATCTTTCATAAATTTTGCATACGTAGGCATTTTCTCCAAATCCTCTATCAACGGAACATTGATGGAAAGTTGTTTCAACATAGTAATAAACCTGCAGTATTTCCCTTCATCATTCTTCTCTACCAACCTCTGTGGGAATGGAGGTGGAGGTCTAGGCATGGGGACAACTTTTTGGGTTATCTCTGCTTCCTTCTTTGTAGCATTCTTGGACTCTCCATCAACCTCAATATCATAATTTTCTTTTTCCACCACAATTTCAACCTCAGACGCCATAGGTGGATCAATGGTTTGTTTACCCCCTCGAGGAGTGACTGCCATACAATGCCCATCATTGTTCTGATTCTGGATGGTGTTGCTAGGAAGTGTGCCACGCTGACGTGGGTTTACTGTAGTGGACAACTAATTAAACTGCTGCTCAAGTTGCTTTATCAACACTGCATGGGCATCAACTTTTTGACCGATTCCAGACAAGTTGTTTCACATCTCTTTCACATTCTCATCAGTCGAGTCAAACCTCTTCATCATCTTCTGCATCATATTTTCAATCCGTGACATACTACCTCCAGCTTCCCTATTACCAGATTCCTGATTTGCAGGTGGAACATAATTCCCAACTCTCTCATTTCTGTTGCCATAGTTGTTCCGGTTGTAGTTAATGTCGTGATGGTAGTTCCCATACCAGACATATAGACCCTCTTGATTGTAGTTACCATAGTTACGACCTTGAGTTCCTTAACCTTGGCGCCAATTATCCAAATTGGAACCTTGGGTGTTGGCTCGGAAACCCCTTGTTTGATCATTCACCAAGTAAGCATCCTCCTCATAGTATCATTCCCCACCCAGTGGTGGTGGAGTCCTAGTCAAGTAGTTTAACACATTTACCCTTTCTGGACCTCCACTTACATGCTTCAACACCAACCTATGTTTTGTCCTTATCTGAGCCATCTCCTCACGAATGTCATCAGCAAATTGACTAGGTGCAACTTGAACTACAAATGTGATTCTTCCATTTTTTGATTTTCGAGTGCTCCATGCTTTATTGTTTCTGGAAATCTTGTCCAGTTTCTCAATGATCTCCTTAAAAGTGCACTCACCATATGATCCTCCCGCAATAGTATCAAGCACAACCTTTCCATTGTCATTCTGACCTCTGTAGAAATACTTCTTCAGTGATTAATCATCAATGCGGTGGTTCAGAACACTTCTTATGAATGCGGTGAACTTGTCCCACAAACTACTTACAAACTCTCCAGGTAGTGCCATGAAGTTGTTGAGTTTATCTTTGTTGTTCGGCTTCTTAGACAACAGAAAGTACTTTGCCATAAACACCTTGTGCAATTGGTCCCATATGTGAATCGAGTTGTACGAAAGCTCACAAAACCATACCGCAGAATCACCGGTCAATGATAGAGGGAATACTCTCAACCCTATGACGTTCATATCCAACTCTGGTTGCCCCACACAACTCTTGCAAACACTCCTCAACTTGGCCATGTGCCCATGCGGATCTTTCGGATCCATACCAGAAAATAAACCCCTCGTTGTAAGCATATGCATAAAAGTACTAGTCACCACTAATGTATGCCCTGGAGGTAGAGAAGGGAGAAAAATGGGTCCTTCAGATTTGACAGTGTTAAATTCGACCCTGTAATTATCACGCAGTCTTGGTTTAGTTGGATCCTGCACCCTCAATGCATCTCCAAGTAGATTATCACCCTGAACCTGAGCATTCTCATTATTCACTTGTTCCTCAGGCTCATCTATCATTGGATTATTTCGGAACCCTTGATTATTCATCTTTCCCAAAGTTTTGCTCAACTCTGGATCGTATGGGGTTAATGGTTCGCCTCGACTCCGTGTACTTGGCATACACTAGAGTAGAAACCTGAGGGAAACAAAGACAAAAGAAAACATAAAATTAGAAAATAATTGACTAAAGTTCAATAATGTAGTTAAACTTAATCTAAAAGCCTTATTCCCCGGAATCGGCGCCAAAATTTGATACGCTCAAATTACACTTCCCTAAAGAAGTATAATCGATTGTTATCAAGTCAAGAACCCAGCTTGTAGGTTGGGGTCGATCCCATGAGGAATATGGTTTAGACTTAAACTTAACTCACTATTATATCTTTTTAGTCAAGTTATTTCAGAGACAAGTAAGTAAATGGGGGGGGGGGGGATTTTTGAAACAAATAACTGATTGTTATTAAGTAACAAGTGAGCAAAATTCAAACTTTGTTGTTATCAATGAGAGAGAGAAACTAGGGTGTATGTGTTCCCCATAAGCTCTTAACACAGTAATCCTAATAATAGTAATCATTTCCTAGTGTATCACATGCAAAGTGGTAAGTTAGGTATCCCTAAGTGATTGGTCCTCCAAATAGGGAATTTCACCCCGCACCCTAGTCCGGCTACGTGTGTATAATTTACTAACCCTTACCTTTACCTCAGATTAGACATCACATCAATGTATGGCTTAGTATTCACCCTCACACCAATTGACATTAGATTATTAGATAGTATCATACTAAATATCCGTTTATAATTCCTTTCTTATTAACTACCTCCTTGGTCCGACAAGTAGCAACAAGGCGAGTTCTAGCTTTGGCCGCCATTAAAATGACTTCTAAGCGAAAGAATTACCAATACATGCATCAACACTATTCAAGAATAACTTAGTTATTATTCATATGTTGTTAGTTGCTCATGGTTCCCACAACCCTAGTTGTGGATTTAGCTACTCATGCTTGAAAGAACACTATTCATATTTTAAGAAGAAGAATTCATGAACTTACGTATTGAGTAGAAGAAACTCGTAATCTCCAATTGAAATTCAAAGAAAATATCTTATAAACCGAAATTAGAAAGTCAAATTGCCAAAGTTTGCAAGTTAATTCCCGAGAAAATACCAAGAACTAAAAATATACAATGGTGTCTAACCCTCCAAAACGAGGTTTACATACCCCATTTATAGAAAAACTTGTCCTAAACAAAAAGGAAATGAAATAAGGAAATAAACTTTCTGGACGCGGCTTCATTCGACGACTTAGACCTATGCACTGTGGGTCGACCTACGGTCCGTAGGTCCCCTCTGTAGGTCAACACTTAGACTTTTCTTGTAGAGGCTGGAACCTTCAACTCTCAGATACAAACGACGGACCTGCAGAATGGACCGTAGGTTCTGTGGGTCCCTTCCGTGGCTCCGTACTTAGGAATTTCATCAGGTACTAGAACTTCAACTTCTCTGAACCATTCGACGGATGTGCAGGACGACCCGTGGGTCGACCTACGATCCGTCACTCGCATCCGTGGTTCCATACTTGGTCAAGACTTCCCTGATGCTCCGTAGGTCACTTCCGTGGGTGGCTCCATCTGTAGATTTTCAGCTGTCATCTCAAACTTCCACGTCCAAGACTATTTCATGCAAATATGACACAATAACATTAATTCCTACTGGCCCAAGACACACACAACTCTGAAGTGAAATGTATCAAAAATACAGTAAACTTATGGTATATCACTGTTCGGGATGAGTTCAATTTTGTGAGAACAAATTCCTAGAGGAATCCCAATAATGTTTGCAATAGTCCATCCAATAGCCCTCTTAAACCGCTTCAGTACTGATACCAATGCCTCTATTTGCCCTTCACTCAAGTTGGCATCAATGATTATAGGTAAAGTGCTATTTTTTCCCAAGAATACGTACTGCAAATGGGATGGAAGAACCTTAACTTCCAGTTTTGGAGGCTCATCAACAGATGGTTTTGCAGGTGGGGTGTCTCGATTCTTCATGTCCAATTCCAACCGTTTTGGCTTGAAATGAAACTCGAACCTATCAAGTGTAGCAACTAGCTCATAATAGTCATCAATACCATCACTGTCAAAATTCATTATCACCGTTGCTAGTGCACAACACATAACCTCTCTTCAATGAACCTTTCCGATTCCTGCTCCACCTTATGATTTACCACTGATACAGACTTAAGATCAATTTCATGTTTCATAGACCTATAGATGTTAAATGTTACCTCCTCATTATTTAATCGAAACTTCATCTGCCCTCTCTCCATATCAACCAACGCACACCTAGTAGCAAGAAATGGTCTCCCTAATATGATGAGAACATCAAAATCAACCTCACAATCTAATAACACAAATACCGCCGAAAAGATGAATGATTCTACTTTCACAAGGACGTTTTGCAACACTCCAATGTGCCTCTTCACTGTTTTATTAGCCATAAGTAAACGCATCGCAATCGGTTTTGGAGATCCTAAACCCAACTTCTTATAAATCGACAATGGCATCAAATTAATATTGACACCCAAATCACACTAGGCCTTCACAAAGTGCAACATACCGATGGTATAAGGAAGAGTGAAAGCTCCAGGATCCTCTTTCTTCTACATAAGTGACCTAGTAGCAATAGCACTACAATGTTGTAGCTTTTCTTCATCCTCAAAACTGACAGCCCTCTTTTTGGTCACCAAGTCTTTCATGAATCTTGCCTACCTAGGCATTTGCTCCAAAGCTTCTATCAACGGGACATTAATGGAAAGTTGTTTCAACATTGCTATAAACCCGTGGTATTTTCCTTCTTTGGTCTTTTTCACTAACATTTGTGGAAAGGGAGGTGGAGGTC
This sequence comes from Solanum lignicaule, assembly GCA_029582545.1. Classification (NCBI taxonomy): domain Eukaryota; kingdom Viridiplantae; phylum Streptophyta; class Magnoliopsida; order Solanales; family Solanaceae; genus Solanum; species Solanum lignicaule. The sequence goes on from JAJOOF010014612.1 coordinate 21,006, forward strand.
TAGGCATGGAAACAACTTTTTGGGTCACCTCAACTTCCGTTTCTGTAACATCTTTCGAATCTCTAGTAACCTCAATCTCATCCGCATTTTTTTCTACCATCTTTTCAACCTCAGAAGGCATGGGGGATCAATAGTCTATTTACCTCTGTGAGTAGTGACTGTCATACAATGCCCATTATTTTTCTGATTTTGGATGGTGTTGCTATGAAGTGTACCGGGATGGCATGGGTTCACAGTAGCGGACAACTAACTAAACTGCTACTCAAGTTGCTTGATCGACACTCCATGGGCATTAACTTTCTGACCAATACCAGATAAATCATTATGCATCTTCTTCACATTTTCATCAGTCGCATCAAACCTCTTCATCATCTTCTGCATCATATCTTCAATGTGAGTCATACTAGTACCAGCTTCTCTATTACTAGGTTCTCTATTACCAGGTGGAACATAGGGCCCAACTCTCTCATTCCTGTTGCCATAGTTGTTCCGGTTGTTATTGTTGTCACGATTGAAGTGATTGATAATCTAAGTAGAAACTTTAACTCGCGACTTGGTAAATCTATGAGTGTGTACTTTACTAACCCTTACCTTTACCCCGAATTAGCCCTAGTGTCAATTAACTTAGGGTATTCACCCTTTCCTCAATTGATTAAAGTCAGGCTATTAGATAGCAACAAATCCTTAACTAAATCTCCGTTGTTTATTTCTTTTCCCATTCGTTAACCCCTTAGTAAGGCAAGTAGGAACAAGGCGAGTTCTAGCGTTGTGCACCGCTAGAAAGACTTTTAAACGAAAGAATTAACAATACATGCATAAACACTATTCAGGAATCACTTATACATTAGTCATACGTTGTTAACTTCCCATGGTTTCCACAACTCTAGTAGTGGATTTAGCTACTCATGCTTGAAAGTTCACAATTCATGTTAAGGGTAAAATAAATAATGAACTTACAATTAGAATAGATGAAAACCCAAATCTTGAATTGAAATTCAAAGTGCAAATTGCATAAAACCAACTTTTGAAATTAAATTGTTAAGAGTTTCCAAAATAATCCTAAAAGACCAAAACAAAAGTCTCCAATATTGTCTAACCCCCAAAAACATAAATAACAACTAATATTTATAGTAAACAAATCCTAAACCAACTAGGAAAGGAAAATAAGGAAAATTAGTTCAGGACACGGTTTCGACTGAAAACTGGACCTACGGACCGTGGATCGACCTACGGTCTGTGGTCTACCTCCGTGGATCGGCACTTAGGAAATAATTCAGGGCCTTCAAATGACGGTTGAGCCTACGGTCCGTGGGCTAGACTACGTTCCTCACTTGCCTCCGTGGTTCAAGTACTGGAACTTTAACTTTCTGATCACAAACGACAGACTTGCCGGATGGTCCGTCATTCAATCTGCTGGGCGTCGATGGCCTCCGTGGTTCCACACTTGGTTTAAATTCCCTAAACGTCACCTACGATGCATCACCTACGGGCCATCACTGGACCTACGGTTTGTGGTTGGCTTCGTTGGTTGTTGTTGCTGCTAATTTAGTCCCTTTTTCTCTCAACCGCTTTCGAACCAATTTCCTACAAAAGATTACATAAAAACATCATATCTACTAACAAAATAGCTCAAGACACAGACAAACTCTAAGTGAAATGCATCAAAAATACAATAAACTCACGGTATATCAGTCACTACCATGGTCACTCATTATATTAGACCTGCAAATCAGTCAGCAACACAAAACAATAATCTACTACAACTAAACAAATTTACAAACTAATTTCTCAAATAGAATTCTCAACCACCATTCCCCGGTACCGACACCATTTTTTTATAACGCTCAAATGTACTTTTTCAAACCAATAAAAAGAGAAAACAATAGTTATCAATAAAAATACCCACTAAGAGTCGGGGTCGAATCCTACAGAGAATAGTATATCGTAGAGAATTTTATCAACAAATTTGAAATGTAGAGTCATTCATTTGTAATAGTAAAAACTAGTGGGTGGATGATTCTACCTATTTGATAAAAAAATTGGTTATCAACAGTCACAATTAAACTTAAATTTTAGAAAATTTAAAAATTAACTAGCAATCTAGGGGTGCGGGGATTGGAAATCAATGTCACATAGGGGTAATTGTGCTGCTCTATAGTGATGAACATTCATGAATAGGTTAGGTCGTCTTCAACTACGCTAATATTCTTTCTCTCTCATAGCATCCTTGCATAGAGTCTCATTTTGGGCTCATCTATATGCTATTCTAAACAACCAGTATCTTACTCTATTCTCTATTTTGATGCAGAACTAGGGCAAATAGATCCGACCCATAACCTCTATTGTTAAGCAAATTATAGACATCAAACCTAAATTGCTAGTATCAGACTAATTACCCATTCCAATCAATCTCTTTCAAGCATCGGTCGGAGATCAGAAGTAGGAACTAAGTTTGCATTATGATAAATGATAATATATTTTGATAGTTCGTCTACCTTAACTTCTCATCTATACTCTTTCCTCTCATTATTCTCTTCTATCACTTATTTGTTATTTGATACCAATAATGTGGTATCAAATTTCACTTTGACTAGATTTTTTAAATATTTGAATAAAATAAAAAAGATTATTCTGGTCCCTTAAGACCTTCACACAGACAAAGTAATGAGTAGTAAATAATATTTTAAACCTTTTTCGCCACTCAAACTCTCTTTGTGATTGTAAGAACCAATAAGCCTAACCAATTGAAAACATGTACTAGGGATTTGTACAATTCAAGAAATAAGACATCCCTAGCAAGACAAACTAAAATAAAAATTAAGATTAAGTCTCTCACACACACAAAACACCCCCCACACACTTAATGCATGTATTATAAAAGAACAATTATTAAAAAATAATATTTCTTAATAGAGTTTAACTACTATCCGCCGACGGTGGATAAGAAAATTACACGGCCTCATTTTTAGAAATACTTAATTTTTTAATTAATATAGGGAAAATGCATAAGTACCCCCCCAGCCTATGCCCAAAATCCCTGAGACACACCTAACCTTTACTAAGGTCCTATTACCCCCCTGAACTTATTTTTTAGTTAATTGTTTACCACTTTTCGACCTACGTGGCTGAGTCCGTGATTTCACCTATGTTAAGCGCGTGGGTGCAGCTTTTAGACAGCACTGACCAATAAAAATTGGTCATGTGTTAAAATAAACTTGGAAAAAATAAATATTAACTCAATTGTCTTCTTCTTTATTATT
>JAJOOF010014613.1:0-25152 GCA_029582545.1 Solanum lignicaule
AATGCAAAAAGAAAATCAATTCAACATTAAGAATGACAATAATATTGAATATTTGTTCTTTAGTTTTACATTGGTTTAGACAATTAAAATACATAATCGAATTTTAATTTTCCTTAAATATTTAGTAATGTAACTAATACTTATTAAACTTATTTTAGCATGATTTAGTACTTTTAAATTATGATCATTTTCATTATGACTTTGAAATATTATATGATGATTTCATTATTATTTTTTATTGAATATTTTTGTGTCATCAGTACTCATCTCATATTTTGTGTTATTTTTTTAAGAAATACCTTAGATAATTGTATTTTGGTTGGACTAAAGAAATATTTGGAGCACAAGTTAATTATATGTTTGTATGCAAACTTTACCGAAAAAATCCAAAAATCTGAAAAAATCCGAGGTTTATTTGTTTGGTTTGATTTATAAATTAAAAAATTCGACACAATGGTTTGGTTTGGTATTTGAAAAACCCAAAAAAATTTGAATTTTATTAGTTTGGTTTGATTTATAAATCTAAAAAATTTACTCAAATAATTTGATTTGATATTTGAAAAACTCGAATCAACTCGATTATGTACACCCCTAAATCTAGATACATCCTTATTTATTAGCGGTGAAGCTTTTTCTACACAAACCTTTTTATAAGAAAAAAATGATCAGAATTGTCTCTGAACTATGTGGAATAATTTAGAGAGTCCCTCTTTTGGTAGCAACACGATCGTTTCTTCAATGCTTAGAATTTTCTAACGCAATGTTTTTCTCTCTCTTGGAATTTTCAATCATCTTACTTAAAACTTACATAATTGATAATTATACCATCCAATATCGAAACTTCATCGAGATTATTCCCCTACCAATTATTCTTCACAAATAATTATCAATAATGATATCAAAAGTACTCCAAATCAACTTTCTAATGTTAAAGAAAATTCAGGTACACGATATTTAAATTCAAATCCATTTGCAGTAATATTGTAATAACGGTTGAGGGTTAACAATCTTATACTAACAAAAATAAATAAAATAGTGATAAAGGAAAATGGTAACAATGAAAGTGAGATCGCTTTGAGCAAAGTATATCTCCCACATATATATATATATATATATATATATATATATATATATATATATGTTGAGATACATCGTATTTACACGCTTAATAAGTATGTCCACACATACACAATATTTCTATCCACCTATATCTATTCGATTAATAAATATATATGCGTATCTATTATAAATAAAAACAAAAATCCTCAAATTATTATTAAATACAACTTATAATTTTTTTGAAAAAGTTATTATTACTTCAATAAATATAGGACCTTAACTTTTTCATATTATTTACCTTACTTTTTTTTTGGTTTTCCACCCTACATTGAAGCCCAATTAAATTTGAATTCGCACCAAGAAGTTTTATAATGAGATAAAACACTTCCTAACAAAAGTAATTTCGTACTCAAAAAGACTCGAATTCAAAACCTGTTAGTAAAGAATGAGGGAGTACTTACCGCTCCCTCCCGTTGGTTTATTTACCTTACTAATCGTGCCTCATGTGTTTCTTTTTTTAAAAAAAATAAAATCGTGCTTGATTGTCAGCTTGACTAAGAATTGACAGCTGGACTCTAACCACTACGCCACGTCACCCTCCTCTTCTTTTAAAAACCCCTCTTCCCCTTCCAAAATTCTCCAAATTATCAAAAATAAATAAAACTAAACTACCAAAATTCAAAAAAAATCCAATATTTTTTTTAAAATTTTAAATGGAAGGATTAATTCCATTTGTTTACAAAGCAATAATGGATTACAAAAATGGAGGCCAAATTGTTACTGGTTCACCAAGATGGATGAATAATGATTCGCCGTTATTGGGTTCTTACATGAGACTTCCAGGCGGGTCGGGTCGGTTTGAGAATTCCGATATACAGTTATTCGGGTCAGCGGATAATGAGTTTTCGATGAATTCGTCGTCGGCTTCTTCTTCAACAGTCGCCGCCGGTAAGAGATCAATGGTCTCCGGTGGATCACCGACGGCGAGGTGTCACTGGATTTCTACTCGTGCTGTAAACAGATAAATTACATATTATTTTGAAAAAGGTCAAAAATATAAAGTGGGTATTTTTAATTTAAAGAAAAAATGGAAAATGTGTGAAAAAAGGTGTGTTAGTTTTTTTTTTTTAGTTTGGTGAAAGTAAAGTGTAAAGGATAACCCAAAAGGGACCTTACAAAGTTACAATTAATGTGTTCTTATATGAAAAATCAAAGTGTATATTACTATAATATTATTGTTTGTTTGATATAACTACTTTCTTAAGAAGCAAATATTCATTTTTTTTTCTCTCTAATTGTTTGATTCAAGTATCGGATATGTTAAGTTCTTGAGTCTAATTAAATACGAGTTTAAACTAGTGTTTGATCATATATTCTGAAGATTTATTTTTAAATATTTATTTGTCATGAAATTTGTCCAAAATCTTATCATTTTAAATATATTATATCAAAAATTTAATTTAAAAAATGCCAAAAAAATTATTATTTCTTAAGTAGACTAGAAAAAATAGTACCATACCTTGTAAATTTGATGTTAGTAACATAAGGAAAGAGTGTGGAAAAAGGTGTTTCATTATTTTAATTTTTCTATGATTTTTAGCTTTAGTGCAAGTAAGTGTAAGGATAGCCCAATGGACCTTACATTTATGTGTTCTTATTATGTGAACTATTATTATAACTATATGGGTAATGTATACTTGTGTGTTTGATGGTTTATTATGTTGTCTTAATTTACAGGACAAAGAGGGGAAAAAATCATTTTTTTACTTCTATGATGTGTTGATTCAATTATTGCATATTTTAAGTTCTTGCTAATAGATACGAGTTTAAGAGGGATATCGATTATGATAAGAATCAAAATACGTTGAATTAATAAATTAATTAAGCAGATCAAAATAAATTGACTTTCTATCATTCTCTCCTTTCATTTTTAATTTATATTTGACTTGACACACCCAAGAATTATCTTAATACATCTTCATTTTTCTTATACATTAAGAATCATTTCAATTGAGTGAAATACATCAAGGCTCAAAATAAAGCATTACTCACACATTAAAGACCATTTTGGTTATTTTCTCTATTAAACTTAGTGGTGCCCCAAAAGTTAATTGTTGATGCCCCGGTGGCTCGAATCCTGAGTCCACCTCTGAATATTGTGAACTTCAATATACACAAATTATTAGGCCCATAGCTTAACATAATTGGTCAGATAGTTGTGTTAACTAGCGGAGCAGTAAATATGGTAAACAATATCGACTCATAATTTAAGGGGAAGACAGATTGAAAACATGTCCAAAATAGTCACTCATCCACATCTAAAAAATTCCCAGCTGGCAATATATATTATAGGGATAAGGTATAAGTATCACTATATTATGGATTCGGCTCCCCTCCATTATCCTTTTCCTCCATTACGTCAAGTGCATGTCTATATGAGAGACATGTGTTTTATTTAAAGTTTAAAAACCAATATTATATTATATTAACAAATATAATAAAAATAATTAAGTCAACTAATTTTAGAAAACTACTCTCCAAATTTGGTAAGACTTAGGCCTCATTTGTTTCCATTAAGATTAAGAGGTCTGAATCTGAATACACATTTGAATATTAAGATTTGCATTAAAATCTTGGTGTTTTGATCTGAATACACATCTGAATATTAAGACGTGGTCTCTAAATCTGAACACTAAATAATTATCTCACAAGCAAGTTTGATAATCAAAGAGTCTCAATAAAATTATTGGCCCAAGACAATTAAATACTAATAAGAGACCTCAAATATTTATACATAGTCGTTGTTTTTAATAATCATGATTTGGAGTACTATATTTTCAATCAAAAACCTTGATAAACAACAATACACCAAAAATATTATTGCAACTAGTGTTCTTGACACATGTCAATACAAGAAAAATATTAATATAGAAAAAAAACTTGAAAGTATTTATGAAAACTTATCAGTTCAAGAGGGAAAAAATGGTGTTTGATTGAGAAAAGAGATAAAGAAAGTTTTTAGTTATGAGATAAATGGCACGCCCAAAGCAGAGAAGCGTTGATTTATTTTTTGATAACTTATTAAATGACTCTGAATGTTGTTAAGAGTCTCCTACAGATCTTATTCGTTCAGAACTCTTTAGACCCATTAAGAGGCTTTTAAAAAAATAAAACAAATGAACTTAATGGGTTGAATCTAAATGATTCAGATTCAGACCTAAAAATCAAACGTACTTAATGGGCTGAATCTAAATGATTCAGATTCAGACCTAAAAATCAAACGTACTTAATGGGCTGAATTTGAATGATTAAGATTCATACCTCCATTAAGTGCAAACAAATGAGGCCTTACAATATATCCCATACAAAATTTGATATTTATTAATATCATTAATTTCATCTTATATTTTTGTATTTAAATATTAAATTGTATTGTATTTAAAGTGAGAATCAACTAAACAATTTTCTGTACTAGCTAGTTAACTTTGTTCTTGAAATATTATACTATGTTGAGAAACAAAACAAAAAAGTGAAGAATTATCAATGTTGAAAAAAATCATAAAATTAAAGAACACAAAATAAAAATAAAAAGACAAAATGTTTTTAGAATTAAACGTGAATTATCAAAATTATTCCAAGGAGAAAATGTAGCTATTGTGTTTGAAGGGGAAAAAATATACTTTGTTTTAAAAAAATATTCTTTTATCTTTCTTTTTTTGTGAAATAAAAGAAAACATTGTATTAAATGCAAATATTTTTAAGATTATTATTTATCACATTAAATATAAATGTTTAATGTTTTACAATTTAAATATTTAAATATAAAAATATAAGATGAAATTAATGATATTAATAAATACCATATTTTGTATGGAATATTGTAATTCTTACCAAATTTGGAGAGTAGTTTTCTAAAATTAGTTGACTTAACTATGATTATGGTATTTGCTAATATAGTATAATCTTGATCTTTAAACTTTAAAAAAGGCACATGTCTCTCATCTAGACGTGCACTTGACGAAATGGAGGGAAGGGGTAATGGAGGGGAGCCGGATCCCTATATTATGATCGAAATCCCATAATAGTTGAGGCTTGTGAGAGATATTTGAATTCCAGATAAGTCAAAAAGGTATACAGAATTACAAGAAAAAAATGGGTTCGAGGATATAATAAGAGTTTATAAGACCTTAGTTTAATTAATGCGTGTCTCTGAAATTTTGGCCATAGTCTAGGAATACTTGTGCCTATACCCTATAAAATATATATGGGGAAAATCAACTTGATTTCTCTCTAATAATTTCCATCACATTGGTTATCCAAATCCCTTCCTTCAATTTCTCGACATGATATGATATCAGATTTTAATTTGTAATATCTCAAAAAAATAAAATAAAAAAGTTATGATAACTCCTTGATGTTCATGTATGAATAACAGATCACCCCCACTATATATGTAGATTACATGCATGTGAAAGTATCAATGTTGTCTTGAAGAATATACTATTGTACAAGTATGCCATAATATATATAGTAAAATAATTAACTACCGCTTTTTTTATTCAATTTAGTTAACATATTTTTCTTTTCGAGTTGTTCTAAAAAAATAGACATATTTTATATTTAAAAATGATTAAAATTTCAATTTAATTCTTATTTAAATATTTTATATCCACAATTGCCTAATGCTTTTTGAGATATAAGTTTTAAAAAGAAAATTCTTTATTTTTTTATTACACTTTACGTTATACATCGTAAGTGTAAACAAGAAGTTCACATGACCGTCACGTCATCCAAATGATATCTACTCCTTAAAATATGAGATTTGCAATCTTAGAATATAAGACAGGTCGATTACTTGCTACAAACAGACAATGACTTGCATAATGAATCTTTTCATAAATTGACGATGCATATAATTTAAGCTCTATTTATTAAATTTTATGCTCAATCAAACAATGTCTTTGCATAGTGCCACGCAGGGGCAGAGCCACCTTGTAGTTACTTCATCTGAATTTCTTTCGGCGAAAAATTCTACTATTTATAATACATGATTAAAATAATATTTTATGTATATATATTAAATGTCGAACCCCCTTTTAACTAGTTCATATGTCTATTTTTTTTTATGTCATGTAAATTGAAATGGATGCAAATATGTGTTAATGATCACTCTTTGATCCTCCAATCTTCCTCAGAAATCGTTGTCCCGTTTGTAGAAAACCTAGACACAAAAATTACTTCAAGTTGACAACTTTCTGACCTTTGTTGTGTTAATTACAAAAAATAACAAACTTGTGTACTTTTTACGTATGTCGGCCGTCTTGTTTTCGAGACATTGATAATATTCACTAACATTAAAATATTTTTTTCCAAAAATAAATAAATAAACATAAATCCTTTTCCCCACTAGTTAATTAAGTTGTACGAGGTTAAATCTAGCTCAACCCCCATCAATAAAAACTCCATAGAACCATCAATAATTTTCCATTTTCACTAGCTCTTCAATGGAGAAAAAAACATTACTTCTAATCATATTTTTCGTTACGATGATAAATTATACACTTTCATACAAGATCGCAACGATGAATAAACTTATTTGTGACAATTGTGGTAAAATCCCCGTGCCTTACCCATTAAGCACGGGGCCTAATTGTGGCGACCCATTATACAAATTACGTTGCAATGCAGGTACACTATGGTTCGATACGATGAAAAATTCATCGTACATTATTTCATCCGTTACCCCACAAATTCAACGATTAGTCATTAAACCACCTACCCCATACCCTAACACATGCCTATCGTCCGATTTTCGCTCCGAGGGAATCCAACTCGACCCGAATCTCCCATTCAACATCACGGCAAGCAACACGATATTGTTATTAAATTGCACGGACTATATGTTGCACTTGCAAGCACCGATAAATTGTTCATCGAGTTGTGTGTGTCATCCTTACATGGAAAAAAAATTAGAGTGGGCTGCTTGTAGGAAGCAAAGTCTGTGTTGTACATTTAGGACAGGAGGGTCACAAAATGAGTATATGATTAGGGTTCATTCACAAGGGTGTATGGCATATCAAAGTTTTGTTGGATTGGATAGTTCATTGCCAATTGAGAAATGGCCACAACCTGGACTTGAAATAATGTGGCAAATTCCAGATCCACCTATTTGTAAAAAAGAAGTGGATTGTGATGTGTTGAAATATTCTAGGTGTTTGGTTGATCCTAAAAATGTTGGAAAGAAGAGGTGTTTTTGCAAGTCTGGACACTATTGGGATGCACAAGGATATTGTCAAAGTAAGTATAGTTCATCTCATATATACTTGATATTCTCTATGTTACGTCAATGTGTTTGAATGAATACGAAATTTTGAAGTATAAAAATATACATTCTTGAAACTTCTTATCTTTAGTATACGTACATTTATATTTGTGCATGTAACAGTTCTGGTTGGCTGGTTCAATTGTTAATTAGATATTGTCTGATTTATTTTAACTCAAAAGATGCAACTCATTTTTATAAGATTCCTAACTTTCTTCTTTTTATTTCAATGTGGGTTTCGTTTAAGGTGTAATGTGCATTCCTTCCTTCTTGAGAGACTTATCCTCCGGTCTCCACCATGGGCGTCACAATGTAGTTATGAGATTGTGTCACTAAGTATAAAATAGAAATTTAAAGTTAAATTATTCATAAGCATAAAAAGGTGTTACCTTTTGAAAGTTTAATCTATGTATACATGTTAATGTAATATTTGCACCATCAATTAATATTTACATGCAGCAACTAATATAATTTATTTTAAAAAAGGAGATTTATCTGTAGATATCTTTTAAGTGACTTGATAATGATAATAATAAATTAAAAAAATAGCGGTATACATAACTTACAGTTTTTTTAGTTAGTTAAAGTAGACTATAATGGAAATAATGTAGTGTCACAAAAAATAGTACTCCACTTAGTTTGTTTTCTAGGAGCTTCATCATTTTATAGAACACACCTGAACGTGGGTTCTTGTCATGTTAGCTAGCTACTACTATGATCATTTTAATCACGTAGTTTCTTTATATATTTTTCTTCTTTTTAAGATAAGATTAAAAGTGAATAAAAAAGGAAATGTTCAAAAGGCAAAAACGCCAAAAAATAATAATCTGTTCTAGCATTACAAAAATTAAAGTTGGGGGATCCTATGGGCATAGAACATGGAGTTTATTTCTTGTTATACCAAGATTATGTTGCTGATTTCGACGTATATTCCTATTTATTTATTTTTATCTAGACACACTAATATATATTTAACTTAAAAAAACTATATATATCATGTTCACCCGATAAATAACTCTAAATACATCCTCTTCAATGTAAAACATACGCCCTCTATCGCAATTTATGTGACATAATTTAATTAGATCAAAAAAATTTAAGAAAAAAATTAGTGAAACTTGTGATGTAAATTAAAATAAGGTATAGATATTTGTGTAACTATAAATAATCTTATTAAGGATAAAGAAAGTGTCATGCCTTTTGAGAATTAAGATAAATTAAAAAAAATATGTCACATAAATTATAACCAAGTTAATATATATCGTTCATGAAAATAGAAGCTTGAGCATTCTAGACTAGACTTAAAATTAATGTTGTAATTAGTTATAGGTCCATATATTAATTCTGGACAGCGTAGATTAATTAATATAATACTCGAAGCAAAACAAATTTCTCAAGTGGACCACATATATATTTTTGGATTTCAAAAAGAAGGAATTAAATAATTAGTTGTTCATTTATTTTGTTTATGTTCCTTAGCTTTTTTCTAAAGAAAAACTATGGTATAAAATTCATTGGCTATTGTTTAGGGATTTGTAGTAGATTTTGTATCCTCGCTTCCTGTCCAATCAAATTTACTCTACATGGCTGGCTGCCAGTGAAGATTTAAGAATAATAATAAATTTTAATAATAAATGAAATAATTATTTTATTATATTATTTCTAGTTAATTATTATTAATATAAATCATATAAATAGTAAAAAATGATAGTAGTATTTAATAATAAAAACAAAATATGTATAAAATGATAAGCATATTTACATAGTTGGATGTGATCAAATTATAATTAAAATTTGACTCATAAATAATTTAAGAAATTATCAATTATATAGATAAAAAAAAATTAAAAAATATTTATAAGTTAATTTGACTAATTTTTATTTTTTAATTTACGCAGAATGTCGACATGGCACAGCTTGCAAAATTCGAAGGAACAAAGCGCCTCTTATTGCAGGTTCTCTTTTTTTATTTTCTTATTTTTATCACTTATCCAATTACTCCCTCACTTGACTATCGGTTGTTTCAATTGATTATCTGAATATAATAATAAAATATTTTTATTAGACACGTTATATTCAAATTTTGAAAAAAAAAAAACTTGTGTGTCTTCTCAAATACCTATTAGGTAGTTTATTTGACAACATAAAATATGTCATCTCCTTTAATTATATGCATAAGTCTGAATTGAAACACACCGGAGGTTTTATAGCTTGTTGAGGTTAACACATATAATCAAAAGAGATAACATATTTTAACTGATTAACTTATTTACCTAATGGACTATCAAGAACACGAGCAAATTTTTTTTCAAAATTTGAATTAAAAGTGTATACTTAGAAATTAGAAACATTTTATCATGTGTTCAGACGTTCATCATGAACCGGAACAAGCTGTAGTTCGAGTGTATTATAATTAGTGCTAACATGTTGTATATATTTTTTTGTTTTATTTTCAGTTGCTGTTATATCAGTGCTTCTCATGCTCTTAGGTGGATTTTTAGTCCACAGACGTTACCTAATAAAAAGAAGAAAAATAAGGTTACTTGTCAAAGAAAGAGAAGAGATATTAAGTGCAAATACAAGTGGAAAATCAGCTAAAGTTTTCTCTGGCAAAGAAATTAAAAAATCAACAAATAATTTTGCCAAAGAAAATCTTTTAGGCACTGGTGGATTTGGTGAAGTATTTAAAGGCAATTTAGATGATGGTACTATAGTTGCAGTTAAAAGAGCGAAACCCGGTAACGCTAAGGGCACGTTACAAGTCCTTAACGAAGTTCGAATTTTGTGCCAAGTGAACCATCGTGGTCTAGTGAGACTACTCGGTTGTTGTGTCGAGCTCGAGTTACCTCTTTTAATTTACGAGTACGTACCTAACGGTACGCTTTTTGAACACCTCCACGTGTTCCGTCTCCGCGAGTGGGCCCCACTTACTTGGTTGAGGCGTCTCGTGATAGCTCAACAAACCGCGGACGGACTCGCGTACCTACACTCGTCGGCCGTTCCGCCGATTTATCATCGCGATGTTAAGTCGAGTAATATTTTACTAGACGATAAGCTCGATGCTAAGGTTTCGGACTTTGGACTATCGAGATTAGTTGAGCTGAGTGAAAGTGACAACACACATATCAACACATCCGCTCAGGGTACGTTGGGGTACCTCGATCCTGAATACTATCTGAACCTTCAACTGACTGACAGGAGTGACGTTTATAGTTTTGGAGTTGTGCTTTTAGAACTTTTGACGTCTAAAAAGGCGATCGACTTCAATCGAGACGAGGAAAATGTGAATTTGGTTGTGTACATGAAGAGGATCATGGATGGAGAAAAATTGATGGATGTAATTGACCCTTTTATTAAAGATGGGGCAAGTAAAGTGGAACTTGAGACAATTAAGGCTGTAGGGAACTTAGCATCAGCTTGTTTAGATGAAAGGAGGCAAAATAGGCCATCAATGAAAGAAGTATCTGATGAACTTGAGTATGTTATTGGTATTGTTAGTGGCCAGGCTTCAAAAAGTTAGATGGATTATTGTAATTTTTGGTTTAATTAATAGAATATGGTGTCATCTTTGATTTTGTTACAAGCTAATGTTGTTTTATTACATAATTCACAACATGAATCTTTTTCTTCAACATTATATATTTGTATTGATCTAAATCTGAAATTGTCTCAATTTTAATGAACACTCAAGGGTGTTGCCTAGTGATAAACCAACGACGTGGATTAAGATTCATGAGTTTTCAGGTTTGAAGTCCAATAGAGACAAGAATACTAGCTGAGTCCTTCTCATCTGTCCGAATCTTGGTGGAAATAGATATCAAGTAATTGTGTTAGTGGGAGGTAACAAATACCTCATAACATTAATCGAATGTGTGCAAGTTGATCCGATCACCTCGATTATAAAAAAAAATCACAGGTTTAAGTTACCCACAATAGGTTTTGATAATAAAGACTTCAAACAGATGAGTTATTATTTGTTAAAATGAAATAAGCGAAGAAATATTTAGACTAAAAAAAAAACTTGAAAATAAAAAAATAATGGCCCATGCAAGTCTCGAACCTGCGACCTTCGCGTTATTAGCATGACGCTCTAACCAACTGAGCTAATGGGCCAATGTGTTCAAAGATCTATTGTTTAATATTAAATATGTAATTTGTGTTCTCATCAGGGCAAACAATTTCTTATTTTGACATAAAGAAGAGCTTTAAAAAGGGAAATTGAATTTTCTTATTTAAAAACAATTAGTCCAAAAGTTTAGTAATGATAATTTGGAACTTCTACCTATCAGTTTCTCAACATATTATGCACTTAATTAAGACTATGCTCTATATTAGAACTGAAATTAACACAGATGATGCCTTTTGTGAAAGCATTTGCATCAACTTGTGAAATTTATTCAAAGCCAGAACATAATAAAAAAAACACGTTTTTCTGTTTGTTTCATCGATGAGAATGAAGCAATGTAGAATTTTATCTACTTCTTGATATTTTGAACCCCGTAGTGAAAATCTTGACTCCACTGCGGACAACAAGTCCACTTTTATCATATACTGCTGCAGTACCAATACTACTAAGTAAAAAAAAAAGGATTAGAGTTTTACAAACCAATGTGCAAAAAATGTGAAGGAAATCTTTAGGATGTAGCTATAATAAGGCAGGGAAGATTGATACGTAGCTGAAAGTAAGCAATATGTGAATTTACGATACAAAATACGAATAAATACAAAAATGAAGAAAGATGTGCTACAATATGTTAATAACTGCACAGTTGCCTGAGAAAGGATTAGAAGTCCAACGGTATCGAAGCAAGCAATCTTCATCCTTCTGTATAGTAAGTTGAGCAGAAACTGATGACACTTATTCTGATAAACGTAGAGATGCATGATGATTGATTTATGGGTGAATGAAGCGCGTCTGTGTCCACCTCTTTTGTTTTCCTCCTTCACAAGAGTGTTCTTGTGAATCTCGGAGATGAGCCTTGATTAGGGATGCATGTCTACATCATTGTCTGCTATTGTTGTGATTAGGCCCTCGACGAAGTTCAGATCTAGACTTAGCAACTTCTACAAAAATTACCCTGCCATCCAGAAACTGAGAAGGGCAGTTTGTTAGAATTATACTCAACAAACAAGAATTCCATGAAGTAACAATGATAGTTAGGGATAATAACCATGTAGCATTTTGCAAATGAGGATAGAAGAGTGTAAAGAAAATGCATTTGTTATTATGGTATTACTAAGCATTCGCATTTTATGTATGGAGATGCACGGGATGAATTTGAGAACGGAAGTTGAGGTAGCACATACAAGAAGCAGAAGGTAACTTCACACTTAACCCGGATTAAGTTAGCATTCACAACCCCATAAATTTGGCTTATTGACTGAAATATGATTAGTACAGTTGGCTAGTACAGACTACAGAGTTTATCCGAACTCCAAAAGATGACATTTTCTTCAAATAATGATAGAAAGGTACGTCTACTTCCCTATGCAGGTGTA
This sequence comes from Solanum lignicaule, assembly GCA_029582545.1. Taxonomy (NCBI): domain Eukaryota; kingdom Viridiplantae; phylum Streptophyta; class Magnoliopsida; order Solanales; family Solanaceae; genus Solanum; species Solanum lignicaule. The sequence goes on from JAJOOF010014613.1 coordinate 12,881, forward strand.
TGAAGAAGTTAATTTTATTAAAATATAACCTATCATCATGCAAATCACACTACTTATTGAAAATTATTTGCACCATGTCACACAAAAATGACTTGCTTCACTGATGACTAGTAGCTGATCTTCCACACACAACCATTACTATGCCTCAATCACAAACAAATAGGGGTCGATTATATGAATAATTTAGTGTCGCCTCTTCAAGAAATGCTCATTTGCAATAAAAAGTTTGTTTTAGAGCCCTGATGATGACACTGAAGCACACATTAAGTGAGGCGAAACGCTTAACATGTTTTGACCCTCACTTCAGGGCTTAAAAGCGTGCCTTTAACAACACTGAATAAAGCATTAGTTTGTTTTATATGAGTCTTTCATTCAGATCCTCTTTATTTGGCATCCCATGTTCGTTTAATGAGAGGCTTATTTCATGACTTATAAAAAGGATTTCATGTTATATGACAATATATTTTCAGTACACAATATCATCAAGAATGAAGGATATGTCCGAGTTAGATTCTATTTAGGCAAGAATCAATGCTGGTTTAAGATGCTAATTACCTTGCCATGCATTCCCTCAATTGCTTTCTGTGATTCCTCCTCCGTAGCATAACGAATGAAAGCAAATCCTCTTGGTCTGTTCGCTATTTTGTCCATCATCAAATTGACTGCGAAATTGAAGATACATACATGTTTTTCAGAAATTCATAACAAATTAATCATCCGTAAGATAGCTGCAAGTTTTACTCAATCGTGTGAGTGTTCAGTTCTGGTTAACTTTACCAACAACAACAACATTTGCCATATGAGTGCCCTTTTTTGGCTAATACTCGTGGAGTTGCGGGATAAGGTACAACAAAATAACCACAGGGTACAAACAAAATTTGCCATATAATGAGTCATGAGTGGTAAATATGTATGAATGATTTTGAAGTTTGAAATTTGAAACTTGAAAATTTGAGGTTTTGATCAAGTTGTGTTTGGACGTACATTTTACTCCAAAACAGTTTCTGAAAACATGAAACTATTCAAAGATATATCAAATTTCATGATAAAACATATATTTGAAGATAAAATTTCAAAATCTAGTCCCAAAATTTATGGTCAAACGCAGGAAAAAATGAACGGATATTTTTCATTTTTAACCTTCAACGAGCTCTCCGAAATTGTTGAAGGCTTTTCTTAAGCTATCTTCAGTTGTGCGAAATGAGAGTCCTACAAAACGAAATTAGATTCAACAAAAAGTAGAAAATAGCAAAAGTAGTGTACTAATGAAAAATCAAAAGAAACTGACCGCTAACAAAGAGCTTAGTTGAGGGATTGAAATTGAACGGAGTTCCCGAGGAAGAAAACTGAGTATAACTAGCTGATACAATAATTTGGGCATAACGAATTGTTACCGACTGAGAAAGAAGAAGATGCTTTGATTCTTTTCTAATGGAAAACGATGACAATGGTAGCTGTGACTTTGCATACACAGTCGCGCCAGGGTACGCTGCAGCCATTACCATGGCCGCCATTTTTTCTCAATTGTTACTGGAACAATGAAACTGGATAATGAGTTGTGCCTTCTGTGCCCAGATTCTCGAGCACTTCCTGGTTCGGGTTCGGATGCCACACAAGAATGATGGGTCAGATTTGGACCCGTTTGGCCATAGAGGATCAGGCCATACATACATTCATACATATTAATTACCTTTGCTTTCGAATAATTACTTATCTTACTACTAATAAAGAGTTTTTTTGATTGTGATGTCCATTTCAGCTCCACACATTTCGACTAATTTCACTAGATACCTACCACCTCTTACCAACATCAGTACCAGTGGCGTAGCCACAACCACGGGGTGTCCAACCTTCGTCAGAAAATTACGTTGTATATATATGTCAAATTCTACATTTATAGGATATATATTTAAAGTTGGACATCCTTGACGAAAGTTATGCCTTTGGCATAGTGACAATGAGTGTCCATTTGAATGAATGAGTTTCGGGTTTGAACCTCAAATATCACAATATATTTTTATTTTATTTTGACAGTCACACACCATTATTCTTGGACAGCCTTAATAAAATTTCTGACTCCACCAAATACCTTTGTTCATCAATAAAAAAACTTCTTTCATTCACTTTTGTTTGTTCATTTTAAACTTTGCAAGTTTTTAAAGAAATAATAAGTAATATAAATATGTTATCATAACATTCATATTTAAATTAGTATATATTATTAAGTCTAGTTAATATTTTGGAGAATAAATAATTAATATTGAGGTCAATTTTTAAATAATGTCATCATTTTTTTTATATTAATAAAGCACTCAAAATTATTATATTTACGAAATTATATTGGAAAAAAAGAAGAAGAAAGAACTAATCAATATACCAAAAATACTTTAAAAATGGTAAGTAGGATCCAACACATTCCAAAAATTACTTTAAAAAATGGTAAGTACACAAAATCTAAAAGGATCCAGCACATTCCAAAATTAAATATTTCGAGATTTGTAGCTATTTTAACTTGGTATCTAATTTAATTCAAATAAATCTAAAATAAAAATAATTTTGATTTTGTTGAAAACTTTGCCTATAAATAAAGATAATCTCTTTCACATTTTTTCATCCATCTTATATCATTTCTTTGTGAGTATTTAAGGCGCAAGATGAATGCCTCAATTGTACGATGATTGATGACAGAAATGACTAAATTTTAGATCATGAAGGTGAAGGATATGAGGAAAAATCATCGTTCTCCACCTTAAAAAAAAGTAGTCAATTTCTGTCTTTGTATCATTCTATAATTGGGGCATATCATGTCCCCCTTGCCTATAAATAAATTTGCTTTTTTCTCATTTTTTACATCAATATTGTATTATTTCTTTGTGAGCGTTGTTAGGTCAAATTCAATATTAAAGAGAATAATGAATGCCCCAATTGTATGGTGATTGACCATAGAATTGATTAATTTTTAAGATCTTGAAGGTGAAGGACATGGAAAAATAAATAAAATATTATCCTTTATTTTCAGAACGATCTAAAAGTAGTCAATTTCCGTCTTCTATCACTCTACAATTGGGGCATATCATTACTCTCTTTGCATTGAATTCAAATCCATTATCGGCAAAGAAATCGCAAAACGAGACTTATGAGATAATCATTCTTAGGCGGACTTTGATTTTCATTTCAATATTAGATAAATTCAATTATTTTTTGTTCATTTGAAAAATGAGAAATTTAATCTTTTTTCATAATTCAATTTTGATTCTTTATCAGGTTACAATAGCAACAACATAAAATGGAGAGAATCAAGAATAGTCACTATACTTTTAAATTAATTCATCGAAAAAGTGCAACATAAGTTGAATTTTACAAAATATATTTGTTAAAGACTTGACGAAGAAAGAAGTTTAATAAACTCTTTAAGGACTTCAGAAGTAAAAACCTTTCCTCATTTGATATTTACATTAACTTTATAATACATGACACGCTTGTACATACATTTTTATCATTGAATCATAAATAATTAGTGTATATTTTTATTTTTATTTTAAAACTTAATATAATTTAATATAATATTGAGTGTAAGTAAGTTTTTATCGATTCCAAACTCTTATTTTGGGATAATTCATCTGGTCTAAGTTATAAAGCTATTAGATTAGCTCAAGTTTTAAACTAATAATATTAGATTTTGGGATAATTCATCTAGTCTAAGTTATAAAGCTATTAGATTAGCTCAAGTTTTAAACTAATAATATTTTTAGTTCGTATTTTGAGAATTAAATTTCTTAATTGTAATTGAAAATTTAAATATATAACTCTTATATTTTAAGAAATAAAATTTACGCATTTAAACTTATATAAAAAATTATTATAAATTATAATAATTTAAAGTGTATAACTATATATAAAGATTACTGTCAATAAAAACTCATACATCTCAAAATCAGAACATCGTTTTATAAATTGAAATAGAAGAAATAATAATTTTTAAATAAATACTTATATATACATTGCACCTTTTTAAATTACAAACGAAACGTTTAAGAAACAAAAAAGTAGAAACAGAAAAGATGCCATGATTCCGCTATAAAAAGCACATAAAAAATAGTGAAAGAAAAGGTCATCTCTGTCACCTTCTCCGTCTCCGATCAGCCCATTGTCTTCTCCGTCGCCATTTTTATGGTAAGCAATATATACTCTTTTATTCTTAATTGAAGTTTCGTGTTCAAGTATTTTTGAATGGAGTGGTCTCGCTTTTACATATAAGTGAGACTTCTCGGCACGAATTCAGATTAGTCGAGTCCAAAGCATAGATTATAGATTAGTCGGGCCTCAAAGCGAGTACACAAAATGATCACCGGGCCTGAGATTTGAATCCTAGTCTCTAATGATTAATTCTAGCTTCATTGACTGCTTGGCTACACCAATTTGTGACTAAAATAACGATTTAAACATTATAGTTTTGCTAATTGTTTACATTATTTGCTTCCTACTAGCTGAAGCAACAATAGGTTTTATGTTGCTATTTATTATGTTTTAAACAATGTATCTGCTGAAACTTTTAGTTCTTCATGCAGCAATAGACCCAATTGGACCTAAAATTAAGTAGGGAGCTTTCTAGAAAACTCGACCATGAAATTTTCTTTGGTACCAAACAATGAACTATGTTCAATCCAATGTATTAGTGGGGATGGTTTTATGAGTCCTTAGTATCCATATCACTCATCAATTTTTTGATGGCTTGTCATAGTTGGATTATTTTACCATCTGTTGCTTTTATTACTATAGACTATCTCTTGTACTTTTGGAAACAACCTCTTTACCTCCACGAGATAGTGGTAAGGTTTGCATACATTCTACCCATCCCAAACCTTACTTGTGGCCGTGTGGGATTTCAGTGAGTATGTTGTTGTTGTGTCTCTTGTATTTTCAATACATCTTTTTCTAGATTGTTTTTGTCTTGAACTGAGGGTCTATTGGAAAGAGCCTCTCTACTCACCTTTGAGGTAGAGGTAAGGTGTGCGTACACTCTACCTTCTCCAGACTCCATTTTGTGGGACTACATTGGGTATGTTGTTGTTGTTGCCTCCTCCTTTATCTGGCTTTGGTGTCAATTGCCACCCCAATTCTAGAAAAAAGGGTTAACAGTCACATGGTTGAGCATTTTAGTTAGGTTGTAGAAGGAAGCTTGTCATTGTGGATCTGAATGGGAAGTTAATCAGGGAGAAAGAGGCACTAGAGCTATGTGCTTGGGGATAAAGTGCCAAAAACTGCATAGTGGTGGATAAAGTTTGGAGCTTTATCTATGTGTCTTTCATAGTAGATATCAACATTAGACTTGGATAACAGATCAAGCAACTTATCTTTAGTCTTATTGTGTGAAGCAACAGTTTAATCAGATATATGAAATTGATCATCAAATTATTAGTTGTGTAAGAATAACCACATATTTTGGACCACTTCCGTAGTTTGCCAAACCTATGTTACATATGCACTTCATTTTTCTCAGACGTATCCGTTAGAATGGATGTACCCCTTGGAGTGCGGTCCTTCCCTAGACTCTGCTGACTCGGGATGCTTTGTGTATGGGGTTGCCCTTTTTTGCTACTTTGCATACTCGGACCGGATACATTCCTAATCTTGTACATGAGACAATTACATAGTGACCTACAGAACTCTGCTATTTGTTTTCATATATGTGGTTTTCTGATTGCCGTACTGCTCCATTGCCACTTTCTGAAGCTGCAATTCTCCTCTTAGTTTACATGGTATATACTTTTGTTTTACTTATCTTCTTACACTTTGTCAAGTTCCATTAACGTTTCTCTGAAAGCCGTAATCCAACTTTTACCCATGTTCTTGCGCGAGACCAAGGAATGCTACTGGCAAGTTTTTAATCTTTTCTATCCTTTTGATTGAAGGTCCTCACAATGTGTAGAACTTTTTCATCTCACACCTCCTTAGTCCTTTGATTAAAATTCAACATGATGCACACGGTTATTTCTTGATGTTTTGTTTTTCTGGTGCAGGCAGCCTTTTGGTTTTCATCATGAAGGCACTAATCCTTGTAGGAGGTTTTGGAACAAGGCTAAGGCCACTGACCCTCAGCGTGCCAAAGCCGCTAGTTGACTTTGCTAACAAGCCCATGATACTTCATCAGGTTTCATTCTATCATTCCCGTTTACTTATGATGGATCATAAGTTTTTACATCTTCTGTTATTTCTTTGTTATGTAAATCTTTTATTCTATAGCCTCATTCCTCATCATTTGGACTAATATAAACCCCGTTTTTCCTATTAAACTCAAAACGTTATCTTAACCATGAACCATTTCATCTTGTTAGCATTTTGAATCAAAATCATTCAGTTATTTTCCCGCTTCTTCTATTCTTCGGGTGGCATACATTGATTCCCTTGCTAGTTGAGTTAGTATGTTACCATGATCAGATACTTCTCTTGTATCTCACGCCTTCTACTTGGGAATCAAAGTAACGCATATCTGTCATCCATTGATAGTTGGTACTAGAGTACTACATTTTTTTGTTGATGGAAGCTTTATTATGCACGAGTTGTAACAAATCTAATTTTGACCAGATTGAAGCACTAAAAGCTATCGGAGTGACCGAAGTAGTTTTGGCAATTAACTATCAGCCAAAGGTAAGGCTAGATCTTATAGTTTGTTAACATAAATTTAGCTCTCATATAACCATCAAATCTTCACTAGTCAATTTCTTTATGCTTTTCATTTTAGATAATGCAAAACTTCCTGAAAGAGTTCGAAAAAAAGTTAGATATCAAGATCACTTGCTCACAAGAGACAGAGCCTTTGGGCACAGCAGGGCCACTGGCTTTAGCTCGTGATATATTGAGAGATGACTCTGGTGAACCCTTTTTCGTCCTCAATAGTGATGTTATATGTGACTACCCATTGAAAGAAATGATTGAGTTTCACAAGTCCCATGGCGGAGAAGCTTCCATTATGGTTACGAAGGTTGGAAACTCCTTGCTTCTTTTACTTTTCTGTATGCATTATAAAGGAAAACAAATATTCAAATGTATTTTCTTTGTTAGGTTGATGAACCATCAAAATATGGTGTAGTGGTCATGGAAGAAGCAACTGGGAGAGTTGAAAAGTTCGTAGAAAAACCAAAAGTGTTCGTGGGTAACAAGATCAATGCTGGAATTTACTTGTTGAACCCTTCTGTTTTGGACCGGATTCAGTTGAGACCCACCTCAATCGAGAAGGAAGTCTTCCCCAGCATTGCAGCAGAGAAGAAGCTCCATGCCATGATCCTCCCCGGCTTTTGGATGGACATTGGTCAGCCAAGGGACTACATTACAGGCTTGAGATTATACCTGGATTCCTTGCGGAAAATTTCCTCTCCTGATCTGGCTGTTGGACACCATATTCTTGGAAATGTTTTAATAGACGAGAGTGCTGTAATAGGAGATGGATGTCTTATCGGTCCAGATGTGGCTATTGGCCCTGGATGCGTTATTGAATCAGGAGTTAGGCTTTCATGTTGTAGTATAATGCGTGGTGTACGAGTTAAGAACCATGCCTGCATCTCAAGTAGCATTGTTGGATGGCACTCAACTGTTGGGAGGTGGGCTCGGGTAGAGAACATGTCGATCTTGGGAGAAGATGTTCATGTTGGCGACGAAGTTTATAGCAACGGAGGTGTTGTTCTACCCCATAAAGAGATAAAATTCAGCATTCTGGAGCCACAGATTATCATGTGAGTATAAGTGATGGTATGATGTGGTACTTTCTGGAAACTAAAGCAATATCTGTTCCCAGAGAATGTTCATTGTTATGTTGTCATTTCAATCCATCAGAAATGTGCAAGTTATAAAACTGAAAGTCTCTGTATCTTTGAACTAATGGAGAACACTGATCTGTTCAAGGTTTTACACTTGTCATCACATTGGCTGCATTGCACTTCTATTTTGGGGGTGACAAAATTAGCCCATAAAATATGATCCGTCCAACCCATCCATTTATTTTTTTGGCTCAGTTAGACCTGCCTAATTCAAGTCATCTAAAAATTAGGTTGATATGTAGTCCAAATACCTAAAAACTGATGAATTGTTTGCTACCACGAGCCTTCGTCCAATTTCTGTACTTGCGAGGTGATGCAGAAAATCTGTTACAACACATTTCTGAATTCTGGCTATGAGAAATTTCAAAACATGCATTTCATTCTTTGTTTATAAAGTTAAACTGCATTTTACAGTCATTAAAGTGAAATTTCAAAACAGGATTGCACTGTTTCTTATGATCACATTGATGATCACGAGTCGTTGAGTTTCTCAGTTAATGAAAAGCTACCCTTGATGTAATGTGAACAGAACGTGAACGTAAAACTGGGAAAAGTACAACGGTGCTTTTGCAGTGTCGAATGCCATTAAACTTTTGATTTTCAAATGTCCAGATCATGGATAAACTGAAACCATCAAGATTCTCAGTAACCTGAATGTAGCTGAACACTATAATTTACACTCGAATGAAATGGAACTCAATAGAGTTCGATTGTTAACCCCAAATGTTCCAAGAAATCAATTCAGTTCAGAAGAAATTCTACGATGACAGTGCTGAGGAAGATAGTCACATACACGTGATCGGTGCATGGAGGTCAAGATGACTGGAGTAATCCTCTGAGGGCAACCAATATTAAACTGTGGCAAGGATCCAAAACATCACATGGGAAGAAATGGCTATAAGAAACCACGTTATGAATGCAAAAACAACAGAAAGCTCAAATCTGCCACATGGAAGATGCGATGAACTACTGCAAAAGTGTAAATCTTTGGAATACAAAACAGCAATTCCCGCTGACGAGCATGCAGCTGCTAGTGATAGGGTTGCTGTCACCTGCAATTACAGTTAAGCCAGTTAACCACGAATTACAGTGCACATAATGTCAAGCAAATTATATCATGGCAAGGGTTCTAAAAAAGTAGCCATAACATTGTAGAAGATATTTCTCTCTAGCAGCTTCTATTTAAGGTATGGAAAAGGAAAGATTTGAGAGGAACAATATTAGTAATGAAAAAGGGAGGATCCTTTGAATGGCATGGACAACCTAACATTATCAGATCATGTAAATAGGGCATTCATCGAGGTATAAAATGCCATGTTTAGTAAAACGTGAATGTGCTGCATAAAGCACACATCATCAACAGGTCAATCTGTGATAATTACAAGTGCACGACAAAAATTCATGTGTAGTTCTTTGATGTTCTCTAGTACAGGGATAGTAAATTGTTTTCAGTGTCCAAAGGCACCCTAATCTGAACTGCGACTGAAATTTCAGCTCTGACATGAAAGAGAGCAAGAAACAGCACTCTCAAGTCTCAAGCATGAACTAGGGATAAGGGGACAGAAAGGCGAGCACCTTATTATTGATGCAAAGGGAGGTCAAATCATTTAGCAACTTAGTATTGTGACAAGGATGGAAGTATTTATCTTATCGAGACAACAAAAATCAGGGGGATTAATGTGCAAGGAAAGCTGCCTGTATATGTCACAACTGAACACTTAAAAAACATTGTGTAAGACAGAAAGAGAAAGCAAACTGAGAAGTACATACCCAGTCTCCAACAACAAAAAGGCTCACTAAGACTGGATTTTGAAGATCTTGTTTTATCCTCAAAGCATACACATCAAGACATGCAAGTCCAAAGCTCCACAATACTTGAAGCCCCATTGATGCAATTAAATAGCTGCAAGATATCAAATACTATAAGATATGATAGATAAGGGACAAAATAAGATGCCAAGATACATCAACTAAATTGTAAAAGTGATCTCCTATAAATAGGCCTATTAATAGGAGGTCCATGTCCATTAAAAGGATCCACCATACTGAATAACTTGGTAACAATAACAGTGAAAGAGATGTCTAGTAAACTGCAAAACTTGGTACGAAACAATCAATACACAAAAGTTGGTTTGGAGATTGATTTGACAGGGAACTTCAAATGTTCAAAGATGAAGATTTCAAAATGACATGTTTTAACCTTTCATTAGCTATCAATCCAGAATAAAGGCGAAAATAAACTGTTCTTTGAGTTCCAAAGTTTCTAAGCTATATCAAAATAGTTGCAATGAATTTAAGTGTATGAATCTAAAATAGGTAGGATCAAGTCTTTTTATCCAAACTGGCCCAAGAATTCAAAAGTATCTTCACCCATAGTTCCATTAACTGACCCGACATGCATCCGCACATAAAAGACGTGGATCTTTTCAGATGAAAGTGCATAACATACATAGACAGAATGAAGATACGGAAGCCCCTGCTTGTCAAGTAAATAGAACTTCTTAAGATATATTGATGGTGGTTTCATGTTTTGTAAAATCAAGAACTAGGAACCACTCATATAGAACCATATGTGAAGGCCTCTTATCAAGTAATGTTCATACAACGTAAACTCACATCTTTACTAGGCTTCTTTCATAATGAAGAAGCACATTTTCGACTGTAAACTTCAATAATCAGAAGATACCAAAGTTAATCGACCCTCCTTTAAATAATATTGTCAGATAGATCACAAATTAGAAGGAAGCCATAAAAGATTCATAACAAGCTTGAAATGGCTACTGGCTAGAACATGTTAAAAGGGATTTAATAGTTCTGTTTCTAAATCTGTTTTCAGCTCTCTCCTATGAGAATAAATGGACACTCCACACAACTTGATAAAAATTTACTACAGAAATAACTTCTCCCCATGCTTAATAATTAGCTAATGCACACTAGAACCAACATGGTTTGTGGGGAGATGGTTGGGATCCCCCCCTCCCCTCCTTAACCAGAGCTCTTGGTTCGATCCTCTAGAAATGGAAAATATCTTGTTGGGAGTGCCACCCTAAAAAATGGATGTTGTAGTGCGCGAAGGCCCCAATGCGGGTGCCAGACACCGAGTGGAAAACCTAAAATACTAATGCAGGCTAGAAATCCAGTTGGTGAACAATCAAGTAGTTTTGCTCCATTTTCCCTATCCTACTTTGTTCGGTAACCTAATTTATTGTCATAGTATAAGTCATATGTGAACAAGGACAAAGTTTTTGACTTTTCTCACAAAGGCATAATACATAAGTGTGCCCTTTAACTTGGCCTCAGTTGACATCTATGTCCTTCAACTTTGGGTGTGCACAAGTAGACATTTAAACTTGTATAAAGTTGAATAAGTTGACACCTATGTTCTACGTGGAATAATACATGTAGCATGCCACATAGAACACATGTGTATACTTGTGCAACTTTATATAAATTTAAGTGCTTGCTTATGTACACCCAGAGTAAGAGGGCATAGATATGGGGTAAGGCCAAGTTAAAGAGTACATATATGTATTGTGTTTATCACAAATAATTTGAGAAGCCCTTTGGTTAAAGTGATAGATTGATTTGATTATGCAGCATACACCAACTAAACTTTCCAAAAAAATGAAATTACTTAGCTTAAAGGAGATACATAATCTTTCAAAACAACCTCTCCACCTCCAAGGTAGGGTTAAGGTCTACGTACACACTACTCTCCCCAAACCTCACCCGTGAAATTACACTCTACCCTACAAGTGGGATTATACTGGGTATGTTGTTGTAGTAAAGGAGATACATAATCTATGGAGAACAACCTCTCCACCTTCCAAGGTAGGATTAAGGTCTAGGTACACACTACCCTCCTCAAACTTCACCTGTGAGATTACACTATACCCTACAAGGAGGATTATACTGGGTATGTTGTTGTAGTAAAGGAGATACATAATCTATGGAGAACAACCTCTCCACCTTCCAAGGTAGGATTAAGGTCAAGGTACACACTACCCTCCTCAAACTTCATCTGTGAGATTACACTATACCCTACTAGCAGGATTATACTGGGTATGCTGTTGTAGTAAAGGAGATACATAATCTATGGAGAACAACCTCTCCACCTTCCAAGGTAGGATTAAGGTCTAGGTACACACTACCCTCCTCAAACTTCACCTGTGAGATTACACTATACCCTACAAGTAGGATTATACTGGGTATGTTGTTGTAGTAAAGGAGATACATAATCTATGGAGAACAACCTCTCCACCTTCCAAGGTAGGATTAAGGTCAAGGTACACACTACCCTCCTCAAACTTCATCTGTGAGATTACACTATACCCTACTAGCAGGATTATACTGGGTATGCTGTTGTAGTAAAGGAGATACATAATCTATGGAGAACAACCTCTCCACCTTCCAAGGTAGGATTAAGGTCTAGGTACACACTACCCTCCTCAAACTTCA
>JAJOOF010014614.1:0-25198 GCA_029582545.1 Solanum lignicaule
GGCAGACAATAAATAAACAGGCATTGTTTGCAATACATGGGCTATCAGAATGTATCTTCCACCAAAGGACAAGAGCTTGTTCTGCTAGGAGCGTAATCTCTTCATTACCTTCTTGACTAAACTCTCAAAGTGTGATTTATTTTTCCTTCCATAAAAAATAGGGCATCCCAAATAGATGAAAGGGAAGGACCCTTGCCTAATTCCAGTGAGCCTTCTTATTCTGTTACAAACTCCTATAAGAACTTTTTCATATAAGTAGACTAGACTTTTGTTCAAGTTAATCATCTGTCTTGAAACTAGTTCATATTTTCTTAGAATTTGCATCATCTTTCTAATTGAGGATGATTGCCCTGAACAAAAGAGAATGGTTTCATCTGCATATAATAAATGATTGATTTCAGGGATCCATTTAGGCATCCCAAAACCTTTGAAGTCTGAATCTTCATACAAGTTGTTGAGTCCTCTTGTTAATACCTCAGCTGCAATAATGGACATAGTCGGGGATAATGGGTCTCCTTGTTTCAGCCCTCTCGAAGACTAAAAGAAACCAAATGACTGTCCATTCATTAAGACTGAATACCAATTATTGCTAATCAGTCTTACTACCATATCTATAAGTCTTTCAGAAAATCCAAACTTTCTCGTCACTCTTACCAAATATTTCCAAGATACCCTATCATATGCCTTTGCCATGTCTAACTTTACCACCACATTATGTAGTTTATTTCTCTTGTTTATGTCTCTTACTAATTCTTGGGCCAGTAACACATTCTATGTTATGCTTCTTCCTTTGACAAAACCTGATTGATTTGTTGAAATAATTCCTGGGAGCACTGTCACAATTCTTTCATGAATGATTCTTGAAAGTATTTTATTGACAAAATTACTTAGACTTATTGGCCTAAGGTCCCCATAAGTTACTACCACCTCCTTCTTTGGTATGAGCACCAAATTAGTATGTGTAATGTACCTGGGTAGGTCTTGTCCATAGAAAAAAGCCTTCACCATATTAGTCATATCATTACCAACAATATCCCAGCAACTCTGAAAAAACTTGCCTGAAAAACCATCTGACCCACTAGTGCTATCTCCATTTAGAGTAAAAACCACCATTCTGACCTCATCTTCTGTAGGCATTCTTCCCATATCAGCATTTTGTTCCTCGTTTATTAGGGTAGGAATGTATTCCAGCATATCATAGTTTGTGGTCTCTTGATTCTCCCTGAACTGCTCCCTAAAGACATTTACTGCTTCTTCCCCTATTTTTTGTGTAGTAGAGATTCTGTCCCCCTGGTCGGTAAGAATATCCACAACTTATAGCTTTCTTCTCTTCCCTTTTACATAAGCATGGAAGAGTATGGTATTTCTATCACCTTCTTTGAACCACTTCATTCCTGCCTTTTGCCTCCAAAAATCCTCCTCTATATGTCTATATTTTTTTAACTCAACTTCTGCCTTATGAAGTAAAGCTCTGTTTTCTGCTGTTGGTGTAATCTCCATCTGTATTTCCATAACATTAATGGTGTCTTCTAAAGTGGCAATTCTCTGAAAAATATCCCCAAAGGTTCTTCTACTCCACTGTGCTAAGACAAACTTAATTATTTTCATCTTACTATGAATCACTGTGAAAGGATTCCCATTAATCTCTTCCCCATTCCAGCTATCTTCCACAACCTTTTTAAATTCACTGTGCTTGGTCCAAAAGTTTAAAAACTTAAATGGTTTTGTTACTGCTTCTTGTAAACTGTTACCAATCACATATAGGGGGGCATGATCTGACCCTTACCTTATCAGATGATGTACCTCACTGTTAGGTATTAATCTCATCAGTTCATTGTTGCCAAATACCCTATCAAGACATTTGAAAATACTTTCTTCCTCAATTCTGCCATTCCACCATGTGTATGAACTGCCCTTGAATTTGATTTCATTTAATGCACAAACATTTGTACATTGGACAAAATCTGCTATTTCCATCTGTGTCACAGGTAAGCCTTCCAATTTCTCAGCTTCATCCATGATTGTGTTAAAATCTCCTCCAACCAGGGTATGGTAGAGTTTTCTGCTATCTCTTCTAGTTGCTCCCATAATTCCAATCTATCAAGTGCATAACACCTAGCATAAACTGTTGTGATTCTAAAAGAATTATCTGATCCTCTTCTTTTGAATCTGATTGTAACTTGTTGCACAGAGTCTACTACATCCTGTTCTTCCCAATCTTCCTTCCAAAAGAGCCATATTTTGGCTGCACAATTTACCTTTGCATTTGGCATGCCTAGTTTTCTTTTGTATGTTTCTAATTCTGGAGGACTTTGAAATGTCTCTAATACAGCAATATATGAGTAATGATGTATGTAATGTAATTCAATAAGTCTATCCAAGGCCTTTTGAGTCCTGACAGACCTAATGTTCCAAAAAAGAGCTTTGCTAATCATTAAATATTAGTTGAGGTGGACCCCTTTTTACTCCTTGTGTTTATCTGTGAAAGGGTTTGAGATATGTTACCTCCTTTTTTGCTCTTCCCCTTTAGATGGCTGATCTGCCTGGGTGAAAGATCACCTTCTCTACCTATGCCGTCAATGTTTTGTCCATAGTCTCATCTTCCTCTCTTTCTTGTAACTCTATTCTTTCCTGCTCAGATAGTTTATCTATCTTTGGAGGTGGTATTGTGACATATTGGCAATTTGGCATTGTGAATTCTCTTCCTCTCCCATATGACTATCCCCAACATCTGGATGCTCTTCGGTGTCAGCTTATTCTCCTATTCCCTTCTCAGTTTCCCTATCTGCCTCATTTTCTTTATCATTCATCCCTTCCACTGACTGCTCTGATTTATCAGGTATATTGACCACATCTTTTATTGCACTTTGAGTATCATCTTTGTCCATAGCAGATTTTGTGTATCGTTCACCTCTTTTTTGTTGTTCCTTTCCTCATGTTGTGTTGTATCTTGTACTTGTTCCTCTACTTGGATCCCTTTTTCTTCATCTTTTCTATCATTATCCCTTTCTTTATGTGATTCTTCCTTGTGCTCACCTTCCAATGCTCCAAACTTGTTTGTAGTATTGACCTCATTAGTCCTAGTTTGTTTAGGTCTAGGATACCAGACTTTCTCAGCTCCTCCTTTTGCCACCTGTCTACCCCTCCCATAACCTTTTTCCCCCTTTGTTCTTGGAAGTCATTGTTGACAGTCGGGTTCTCTTGTTCCTTCTGTGTAAACGTATCCAATCTCTGAATCCCTTTATCTCCTTCCTTCTTTTTGGTCTCCTGATTCTCCCCCTCTCTTCGTTGGTATAATTCTGGATGAATTACAAAACATTCCTGCTCATTGTGCCCCTGTAACTTGCAGGACTTGCAGTATTTGGATACATAACCATACTTAATTGTAATCCACTTCTCCCTTATCTCCCCGGTCTTTGTCTTCATTCCCAGATTGATTCTTTTAGGAAAATTCCCTAAAGGATCTACCTCCACCTTCACCCCTAGCACAACTAGGTCTTGTCCTATTTTATGTTGCTAAGTCCACCTGTAAAGGCTTTCCAACTGCTGCTGTAAGTGAAAAAATAGACTCTTTCCCAAAGAAATTTGGTCGTAATGATGGAAACGATACCAAGCAATTGCTATTGACGTCTCTTTAACTGGATCAAACAGTTGATCCCACTGTTGACATTATTTTAAGAGATAATAATACAAGAAATTCTTATTCGTTATGGATGTTCTTTTAATAAATCAATTTCTATCCTTACTCATGAGTTTTACTAGTTATGACATTGTCAATATTGCTAAATGGGCGATCAACAACACTCGCCATAGAGTAAAGTGACTCTACCACAAACATTTTTTGTGATAAATCAGAGAAGAAAATCCTAGCAAAGTGCTATTGATGATTCTTTTTTCATGTGTTACATGAAACAAGTCCTTTTTAATTAATCTAACTTTGATCGATAACTATTTTTAACGTATCTTAAAGGATGTCTAATTTATTTAGGACTAGAAAACTTATTCTTATATTATTTAGGCTAAAATTTTTATTTAGACATGAATTAAATAAATATCAAATCCTAAACAATTTGAATTATTACTTCTACTTTGAATTATTATTTTAGACATTCTCTCATAATTCAAAATTGTATTTTTTTTCTTGTCGTCATTGTTGTTGTATTGGAGCAATTATCTCCAACTCCCAGCTATTTTTTTCTTGATTGTATTGGAGCACTTCTCTTCAACTTCCAATAGTTAATGCAGTTTTCATCAAGATTCAATTGTTGAAGTACTTCTCTTCAACATTCAATTATTGAAGTACTTCTCTTCAACATTCTATTGTTCAAGCACTTCTCTCCAATTCTAGGTGATGCACTTTGTCATCAACATCCAATTTTGTTGATTCACTTGTAATCAACTTGGCAGTTTCACCTCTCCTACTGTTAAAGCTGGTGTATGAGGGGTGTTAAGAGACGACAAAGGTGAATTTGTGATGGCGTACAATGTGACATTAAACTGGAAGCAGAGGCCTTGACAGTTAAATATGGTTTGAGCATATGTATACTTTTGAATTATAGAGACTTTACCCTTGAAGTAGATTCGCTATATCTTGTCCAAATGATCAACGAGAACAAATGCTATAATTATAAACTAATAAGGATCATTGAAGAGGTTCAACATCTGAAGAAACTTGAAAATGTCAAGGTAGAACACTGTTTCAGGGAGGTCAATATGGTTGCAGACCATCTTGCTAAATTAGTCGTGAGCAGTCAGAAAGAGGCCTATTATGACACCTATCAACAACTTCCGATAGGGGTTAGGGGTCCATTCCAACTGGACAAGAGCCAAATGCCTTCTATTATAAGGCTCAAATATGATAAGACAATTTTTTTTATTAGTTAGCTAGATAGGTTGTTCTTTTTGTGAGGGTTGGACGGTCTACGATAACTTCTTATGTCCTCTTTTTTGAAGAATAAATTTGTATCCTTGTGTTATATTCGGAGGTAAGGCCAAACCCCCCTCTTGTATGCATATTCCGATATATAACACCCCAGACATGAAAAAAAAAAAAAAAACTTGTAATCAATTTTCAATTTTTTTATGTCCAACTATTTCTGTCTTTTAGAGAAGAAATTCTTCGGTACTTGTGCACATTTACTTTCACTTTTTAAAACATGCAATATTATTCTCAGTCTTTCCTCTCAGCGTGATTTTTTTTCATGCATATACCATCGACACAAATTTTGTTAACATAACCATTGGTCATACATTTGTTAACATAATCACTAGCTAGACAGATGACATATATTTGTCATAGTCATTTCCCGACAATAGAAACTCTTTGATTCTCTATCAAGATGGTAGAAGATCTAATACCAATTTGATGAAAAATATTTTATTCATAAACTTAAATATTTCTCCACAGTATTCCACTATTTCTGTCTATTAAAAATATCTAGCATCACCTCTATTTAAAAGTGCAAGACCTAGTTTAACGAGGACTGAGAACATATTCCTATGTTATTTGGGCTAAAAATATATTTAGACATTAATTCAATAAATGTGATAAGTTTCTTAACGGTAAGGGTATGAATAACTTTGTTTTGACGGTAAGAGCATAGTCAACTAATATATCAAAGTTGGGGGTATTTTTAACCTTTTTTCCAAAAAAAATTGACTCTTAGTCTAGGGCTGGGCATAGATACCAAAATACCGAACCGAACCAAATTTTTTCGATATTTCGATTTCAGTATTTCAGTTCGATTTTTGGTATGTGTTTTTTTTGTATTTTTTCGGTATTTTAGTTTAACCGAAATATATTATATTATAGTATATATTAATATTAAATATTAAATACTAATAGAGTAATAGCTTTAACACTTTAAGGACCACTTAATTTTAGCCCATTAAGTTGAAAATATTGTAAAAGTTTAACTTTTAAAAAGCCCACTAAACAGGCCAATAATAAAAAATCGAACCGAATTAACAAAATTCGAACTGAAATAATTTGGTTTGGTGTTCGGTACAACTATTTCAAGAACTGAAAATCCAAAAAACGGAAAAATAAGAAATGAACTGAATTACCGAATGTCTAGCCCAAACTCTTACAAATACGTCCTAATTAAATAGAAAAGCTTCACTACTATTACTTCTCCTCTACCCAATCCTCACTTTAAATGTTTAGTCTACTTAGTTTAATGAGGAACTTTCGCATATAGCCACTCAAAAATAGACTAATCATGCTCCATAACTATAGTTTTCTAATTACGATTCGTAGCTACATGTTATAGGGAGGAGTGACGAGAGAGACTGGGAGAGGGAGGAGAGAGGCGAGCGAGAGAGGACAGATAATGAGAGAGAGGTGAATTGTATTTGTATATCGGTTAGATAATTGTATATTATACATATGTATTTGTATATTCTGGCAAGAGAGATTGGGAGAGGGAGGAGAGAGACGAGCGAGATTGGGTAAGGGAGGAGAGAGGCGGGCGAGATTGGGAGATGGAAGAGAGAGGTGAGCGTGATTGGGAGAGGAAGGAAAGAGGCGAGCGAGAGAGGACAATAATTTGTATAATTCACAGGTACGTTTGTATAATTCACGTGTTTTTGTATAATTGAGTAATATAAAGTCTGGAAGTATACAAATATAATAAAACTCATAGTAACGAATTGATACAAACATGAACTTTAAACAATTATACAAAATATATTATACAAATTACATTATATAAATTATATTATACAAAATCCAAAAATTACACGTTTATACAAACTTTAAAAAGTTATACACAAAAAGATTGAATGTATATGATGACAAAACTGAAAAACCAAAAGAAATTATCGTCATATACAAATACAAACCATCGTATACAAATGCAAATCAAACAAAGAATTGTTAGTTGCGAATTATACAAATGTGGCGAATTATACATATACAAAAGTGGCTAATTATACAAACTCGAAGTCAGCCCACGTAATAAATGATTAATGTTAGTCGCGAGTGGTAATTATAGCAAATTATAACTATGATGAATAATTAAGTAGTATAAGTTTGCTTAACTAATTTTCCCTAGTTTAATTAAATCCAAAACAATTCATTTAATTTAGGGCCCAACACAAATAAGGACATTATTTCGCACAACATTATAATTTTTAGACGTTATTTTTTAAAAAAAAATTGATGCAGTATGTCGTTTTTTAATTATATTTTTATAAAAATCTATGAATAAGGTCAATTTTTAAAGTGCAAAATTGTAGTTGAGGCGTATAAATAAGAATGATGGAAATATTTCATTAAAGAGCAAGTGTGGGCGAGTGATATAATTGTCCAATGTCATTGAAAATATTTGAATTTGATTTCAAGTAGCTACATCTTTTATTTATATTTATTAAAAATGGACCATATACGTATTTTTACCAACTCACAAGATCGATTATTCCTCGGGTTCTTGAAAGCGATGAATGAAAAATCGACGATCGTCCATCGATTTAAAATCATTTTTCTGTCGATTTTGACCCAAATTTTAGTATTGTATGTATCACATGTGTTTCTATTGGACATAAATAAACATCTCTAGTTGTTTGCATTACAACCACTACTGTTATATGAATATTTTTACTCTATCAATATATTTTATTATGTTATTATGAGTTACTAATTTTCCCTTTATTGAATTATTTTTTGTATTTATATTTTAAAAATAACTTGTTAGTATAATAATCAATTTACACTTCAGTATATTGAGGCAATCTGATGCATATAGATTAAAATCAGAGTTTGAATAATGGTTAAGCATAACTTTTTAGTGAATTTTCTATTACATTTAATTAAGACAGAGATGCCAATTTTGTCAGTAAATAAAATTTACAATATTTGTATTGGTCGTTCTTCTAGAAACTACATTATTCTACTTCTTCGAATAATCCTGAAATCACACATCAAAGAATAAACGGTAAATCAAGATAATAAAATTAATTTTTTTAAAAATACTAATAAATACGTAAATGGAAGTGTATTTACTTGGATGAAAGATATATGCCATGATTAAAAATAAATGATTGAGATTTAATTAATTAAAGGTCAAACCTTGCATAATTTAAATAGATATTTCCTTAGTAATTTTGAACTTTTAGATAATTCCTTTTTTTTAAAAAAAATTCGAAATTTCAATTCTTAGTTTTGGTATTTTTTTTGTCAAAATTTGTTTTTGTATTTCAAGTTAATTTATTTGTTGTGTACCCTTTTTTTTTTTTTAATCTTTAACAATTGATAAGTCAGCCTCTTAAGTAATGACTAAAAAAGTATTAACACTGGACCATATTTTTATTTATAAGTTAATTATTTTGTATTTTATAATATTATAGGTTGATTTAACTAGCTTTCTTTGAATTTACTCCTACAAACATTAGATATTTCTTATTTTCTCACTTTACATGTTTTTTTCTTTTAAAAAATTCATCAATTTTTTATTTATTTTTATTTAAAAAAAGAACTGATATACCTAAGTTGCAAACAGAGAAAAGTATTTAAAATATTTATGATGAAATAATATTTTATTAAAATTATGAAATTTTCCAAAACAATTGAAAGCAAATATATGGAAAAATCCACTATCCTAACCATGATCAGAATTTTACTTTAAATAATTAAATATCAACCATTCATGTTTAACCATGACACATGTCTTCCATCCAAATAAGAAGTTCGGGAAAATAGAGAAAAAGGAAATGAAGAGGAGCTCCATCCATAATATCAGGTTCAAATTGAGATAGAGATAGTGTCAAAGCTAGAATTTTAATTTAAGGGTGTCAAAATATAAAGTAGTAATCACCTTACCTACCAACAACGATTCAGAACTTTTGCTACCCCTCAACCATTGCACTATCTCTTCACCCTGTGTCAAGAGATGTCAACATTAATATATATAAATACAAAATTAAAATTTTACCTATTTATACAACGTAATTTTTCCGTCGAAGGGGTGTCACTGGTCATGAGAAATGCTTACTTGGAGCAATCAGGATTAGGTGTAATAGTCATAAAGGTAGTGAAGTTGCAAAGATTAGGAAGTTGTTTAGCCTTTTTAAAGTTCACTTGGCCAGCTTTCATTAGAGCTTTGAAGCAAATGCAAATATCTTTGCGGTCTGATTGTGAGGCAGCAGCTATTTTAGCCAAATCTTGCAAACCAACACAACAATCTTGACTAGGTTTTGCATCTTGACCTAGTACAAAACCTCCACAAGGTTTTACTTTTGGTAGAACATCAGTCCCACATTGAATAACTCCATTTGTTTGGCAAAAAATTAGAGCTAGAGCAAACAAAGTTAAAAGAATTTTTCCCATTTTTTTCTGAATTCTTGGTGATGTATGAATGAATATTGTAGAAAGTCTATTTATAGTGGTTTAGAAGAGTTGTGTATCAATTATTTTGAATTTGACATTAATAAGAAGTCATATATTCACTTGATTTATTTGGCTAGAGTGAATGTAGTAATTAAAGTAAATTTGACTATTCAATTATTTTGAATTCACCATTAACTTGAAGTCATATATTCACTTGGTTTGATTGACTAGAGAGAATGTAGTAATTAAACTAATCTTGACTATTCAATTATTTTGAATTTAACATTAATATGAAGTCATATATTCACTTGGTTTGTTTGACTAGAGAGAATGTAGTAATTAAAGTAGTCTTGACTATTCAATTATTTTGAATTTAACTTTAGTATGAAGCCATATATTCACTTCGTTTGTTTGATTGGAGAGACTGTAGTAATTAAAATAATCTTGACTATTCACTTGTTTTGAATTTAACATTAATATGAAGCCATATAGTTACTTGGTTTGATTGACTAGAGAGACTGTAGTAATTAAAGTAATCTTGACTATTCAATTATTTTGAATTTAACATTAACGGCTCCTTATAATTAGATTGTGCGATCCGTTTTCACTTTGGTATCAGAGCCATGGACTTATAGTAGCAGTAGGTGCTATAGTTCAACACAGTTTGTTTTTGTGAATATCATAAAAAGGAAATGTACTGTTAAAAACAGTAGGAAAGAAGAGTATGATATACCTCAACACCTAGATTTACTTAATAAGTGGACTATTCCGAAAATATCACTTATAATCATATATCAAATGAGAACTTTTGAGAAACTTGGTCTCAAATAGGTGGTTAAAATCACAGAAGAAACTATTACTATTGATAATGATAATCATACTTTTAGATTATTATCTAAAAATGATTTAGCTCCTTATAGAGATATTTATTGCTTTATGCATATTGGTTTAGTACAGGTGGCGTTCAAGCCCCTTACTCTGCATGGTCTACCTGAAAGCTTTATAGTAGCTTTACGTGATGGTAGAAATTATAACTGGAAGAAATCTTTAATATGAACTATTCAAACTAGTCTAGCTTATGGGCCAGTTAATTTTAATGTATATCCCAATTTGCAGATTTCTTTGCAGGATGAGAACTCATTAAGTTCTCTTATGTTAAATGTTAAACTTCATGGTTATGATTATATACCTGGCACTGAAGTAGTTTGTATTTGTTATAGAATTTATTATAAGCTTTTGCATACTTTAAATCCTATGTGCAAAATTATAGATTTTAAAAATGAAACTATTTTAATAGAAATGAATTTTGACAAATCCAAGGTAGTCACTAGAAGACCTATCAAGTGGGAAGAAATTGATTTTCCACAAGAGTGGGTTATTGAGAGTGCTACCCAACCCAGAAATAACATTGATACAGAGATTTCTAAAGTTGAACAGTTGAATGATGGAACTATAAAAATTAGGTTTTCTGATCCTTCTAGCATGTATGATAGTATTGATAATCGTAGCATATCTTCTAGAATAACTAGTGTTGACACCCAATTTTGACCATCCGCAATATAAATTAATCATCGAGCTCCTTCAATTTCAAACGATTTAAAATAATTAGTTTTATAAAATTTCAAAATAAATAATAATATAATATAGTTTGCAAGTCATTTTAAATAGTTTGTCATTTTTATAATTTTTAGATAATATATATGCTTTATATAATTATATATAATTAGTATATTTTATAAATATTCAAAAAATCATCTCAAAAAGATTTTATTTGAATTAGTTAGTTTAAAATTATAATTATAATTTTAAATTATCTAGTTTATAGTTAAAATAATTATTTTACTTTGTTAAGATTAAGAAGCTCGTAAATTAATTGTATTAATTCTTAACTAAGTTTGTCTATGATTTTAATTCCAATTGATCATAATTTAAATTCATATGGTTAAATCTTAAATTTGATTCCCAACCACAATTTTGTTTGGGAAATTTTTCAAAACAACAATATTTTAGCTTTTAGTGGGACTCCTTAGCAACAGTTTCATTATTTATTAAAAATGTCATTATTTTAGTTTGTTAAGGGATTAGTTATGTATTTATTTTATTTTGATTAATTTGAAAGAATACAAATAATTAATAACAAAACAGAGAAAATCATGCATGGAACAAAAAAATTCAAAAAAGGTAAAAAAGATTTTAAATACAAATCAGTTACGTTTTGAAAAGAGCATAAATAGTCATCTTTCCGTCGAGCGTTTTTTTGCTTTCTTCTTAAGAACATAAAAAAAAAATTAAAATAATTTAGCTTGTCTTCCGAATCATTCATCTGATAACTTTCAAAGCTTCTTCAAGTTGAATACGACATATTTTTGAAACAGAATTTTTCAAAATTGACAACTATAAATTTGTCGCATCCAGTGAACAATCGAAAAACAATCAGGTATTTTTTTCTGATTGAATCAGTGAAATCTTTGTATGCATTGAGATTTATAGCTTTTTTCGGATGTTTTGTTTCCAAATTATGATGTATAACGAATGAATTTTATTTTTTTTAGTTTAGTAGCTGGTTTTTCTGTTTGAATGCATACAGTAATTTGTATCCCATTAAGTTAATGTAACTAATAGATCATGAACTATATGTTGAATACAAAAATATATGAATACAAAAGTGAGATGAAAATACAAAGTTATAAATACAAAGTGAGATAAAATATAAAGTTGTGAATACAAAATAAATACTCTCTTCATTTGAAATACAAAGTGACTTTGAAATGTAAAATATAAACTAATGGATCATGAACTATATGTTGAATACAACAATATATGAATACAAAAGTAAGATGAAAATACAAAGTTATAAATACAAAGTGAGATTGAATATAAAGTTGTGAATACAAAAGAAATTAAATACTCTCTTCATTTGAAATACAAGTTGACTTTGAAAGGTAAAGTAGGCACATAAAATACAAAACTTGTTGGTATACAATTAGGTTGAATACAAAACAAAAGAGAAATACAAACTTGTTCACATATAAATTGAGATTGAAATACAGAATGAATACCCAATAAAATACAAAATTATTGTTAGCATATAGTTAGGATGAATACAAATTAAGAAGGAAATACAAACATGTTGGTATACTAATTGAGATTAAAATACAATGTAAAAACAAAAAATGTAAAACTTGTTGATATATAGATAGAATGAATACACAAATAAACTGTTGATTCAGACATTTTAGACAGACAGATGCTTTCCCCAAATCTAAAACCCTAAAAGCAAATATAAATGTATTAAAAATCAAACAAAATAAACATATGAATGAATTTGTAGATTCTAATAAATCCGAAATATTAAAACGAAATCAGAAAAAAATCAAAAAAAAATTATTTAATCAATTAAAAATCTAAAATACATAAATTTTACATGAATATGTAAACAAACTTGCATAAAAATTGAAAAAATTAACGGAAAATTCGTAATATGTACAATGCGAAAAATAAATCATAAACGGTGATATTGAAAACAAATAAAAAGAAATCTAAATAACTAATTGAAATACATAAATATTAGATGAATATGTAAACAAACTTGCATAAAAATCAAAAAATTTGACAGAAAATCCGTAATATGTACAATGCGAAATATAAACCATAAGGGGTGATATTGAAAACAAATCAAAAGAAATATAAATAACTAATCGAAATGGATAATGAAAATTACCTTGCCAACCGAGAAATCTGCTTGAATTAATAAAGAGATTTCGTTTAACAATAAAGAAAATTTCTTGATGAACAACAATTTAGCACCTTGAAGAAAGATAAACTTGAAACGTGAAAGGTGGGGAAGAAACATGAAAGTTGGGGAAAAAACGTGAATGGTGATGAAAAAAAGTTAATGGTATTGGTTTAATTTATTTTTTTCACTTTAAACGGTTATTGGTAAATAATTTGGTCCAATATAGGAGTCTTTCCATAAATAAAATTAATTTAAAATACTAAAATATGAATACATATTAGTTTATAAAAATATTGTCATTCTGCCATTATAAATAAATATTTTAAAGTGTTGTTAGTTTGACTAATTATGTTAGGTATTATGACTTAATTGCTAATTTTTCCATTTAGTTTTATCCTAAACCCACTTCTTTAAGACCAAGTTTTGGGCCTGTTGGAATCCAGCAGCCCGTTACTGCCTCTTCCTCCAAACACATTAGCCCAATCAACAAATACTAATTAGCAGCACACTTCGATTTCCATATACCCACAATAGCCCAACACATTCCTTTTTACTACAACAATACTTGCATACGTACAACTCACAATACACGCATACAATACCAGTACGCGACCCCTGCATCTTCTTCTTCCTTCACGAAACCAGACAACCCCACCCCGTTCTTCTTCTTCCGGACGCAACTTAGAAATCCCGGCAAATCCGGAAATCTCATCCAACTACCCTGCAGAGCCCATAACTTAGCAGCTTAATCGATCACGTCACTGTCCCTCATCCCCTTTTTCAAAGATTTTCAAAATCCTTTCACTGTTCCCCTTGGGAACGAAAAGAGATTCAAATTTTGTGTGAATTTTTTTTTTCAACAGATTTCCCCCCTAAATGGCCCCAACTTTCCCTATAAATTACCCTCTACGCTCAAGTGAATGGGGAGGGTTTTTTTTTTTTTGAGTTTGAGTTTTCGGCAAATAGGTTTTACACTTTAGAATTTCACATTTTAGTCCTTTGATTCTAAATTCCGAAAAGGTAGTCGCTCTAATTCTGCCCAGAATTCTTGCTTGCTGTTTATATTGAGATTTCGTGGTAGAAGAATCCCTACTCTCAGCTCGTTGTCAAGTTCGCTACCCAAGAAGAGGTAAAATCCTTGTAACTTTGCTTTGCTTAAATTCCTGTTTGAGCTAAGGATCTCATGATCATTTTGGTCGTAACATTGATTGCGTTAATCGCATAGTTTTATTTTCTTTATTGTCTATCGGCTGATTTAATTTTTTTATTTTTTTATTTTTTTATTTTGTGACTCATGACTAGAGACTCTCTCAATGTTAGCCTAATCTGCACATCTATAAACAATAATGTTGATCTTTTCGTTTGACTTGTTCGGTTTTGAAATGGATATTAGTTGGAAAAGTGAATAATTTTTTCTTCATTCTTTTCGACTTCGAATGGCCGTTGTCCATAGCTCCTCTTGTTCAAATAACCAGATTGTAGTTATCTCAAATTCATAAGCTTATATAAATTTTGTGTATAAATTTGGTTTATACGTTTTAGCCTAAATCTTGCTTTTGTCTTGGTTATGGTATGTTCCTATCTTGATATGTTTTATATATATATATATATATATATATATCTCGTTGGTATTTAAGTCTTAAGTGAATTCATGAATTAGATTTTAGCATATCTTGTTGTTGTGTGGAAAGTGCATTTAGATGGGCATGTGTCAAATAGTGGAGTTAATCTTTCCTCTGTTTGGTTTCATTTCAGTCCTTGTCTCGTGTTGAAACTCATCTTATTGTTTTCATCTTAGATTAAATTTGTTCTTCTTTGTCAAAAGCTCATGTTTTGCCTTCTGTTCTAGTGGGTTAGTATTACTAGCTAAGTTTCTTTATTGTGGATAGTGAGTCGTTTTATTCATGTCTTCCGTATTTTGCTTAAATCCCAACCTGTCCAGTTCTCTGCTTATATCCTCGGTTTAACACTAAAAAGTTCATATCTATTATAAAAGGGATGGTTGTCATCATTATTTCTCCCTTGGTCATAAAGAATAGCTCTTATGATAAGCTCCATTTGTTCTTATTTTAACCGGTAGCTTCTTTATCTAAAAGAAAAATAATAATTTAACTTTCATATGCTCCATTTGGCTTGCTGTCTTAACCTTTGCTAAAATTGTTTGGAGTTTATTTAATACTCTACGGTGTGTCTCTCTAATATCGCTTATTGTTGTTTTAAGATTATTAAATTTAGCTTAGCATTGTTGAATATGGCTACAGCTGACATCACTTGTTAGCATGCATTCATTTGTTAGCATGTATTTGTTTGTTATTTGTTAAATTGGTTGCATTCATTTGCATTACTTAGGTTTTAGTTACTGTGTATTAGTTTAGGAGCTGCCATGATAATTTGTCTTAGGTACGCTCTTTCTCTTATTATTTCCGAACGCTAATTGTTATTATCATTTTGTTGCATGTAATACCATCCGAGCTCTCTTGGGCTTCATCTTTCTTCCCTTCGTATTTGAGAGGGCCATAAAGGCCCAAGATTCTTTTATTGAGTCGGCCACATCTTGTTGAGTTGCTGGAAAGTTAAATTACAGGTCCCGAAAAGTAAAAAATGGGCTGTATACATGTTGTATACAGCGGTATACGCTGATATGCAGGCCCAAAACGCAAAAACAGAGGGCTGAGGCGAAATACAGGTGTTCGGAAGTGGGATATACACGAAAAAGGCTAATATTTACGTTCATATACAATGATATACATCTGGTGTATACGCAAAAAGGGGAATTGAATCAAAGATTAAAAATACAGCGAAATTGGCCCAATTTCCTATTCTCTTTTACTCTTCTAATTGTTTTGCTTATGCTTGACTAATTTTTATTAACTCTAACTTTAAAATTGTTAATTAACTTAATTAGATTCCCCAAAAGATGAGTTATTTCCTTAGTGTTGGTTTGCTTTAAATATTCTTTTTATGTTGTGGTAATTTATTTTATTAATTAAGTACTGCTCAAATTTTTGCATCCTCAATTAAATTAAATTGTTTGTTCTTAAAAAATGTGTTATTTAACGCTTCTTCACACATTTTTTCTAAAATTGCTTTTATTAATTCTTCAATTAATTTAAAATGACTTTCATGCTTAAATTGACCAATTGAGTTTAAATCATTATTTTTAAAAATGAGTCAAGCAAATCCTAATTAATCTAGTTTTGTTAAAATTGTATTCACATGCAATTTAATTCAAATGTTTCATTTTGGGGTCCCTTTCTCTAAAAAGAAAATAAATTATAATAAAAAAATAAAATAAAATGTGTCATTTATTTAATTATTTTGTCAAAGTTAAACAAATATTGTTAAAATAGTCAAAAATGTATTTTAGTCAAGTCGCAGGTCAACCGCATGTTAACGGACACTTCGAATGCTTAAACCCTTCTCAAGGTGTAAATTGAACCCCGAACCCTCTTTGGTATTTTCAAATGATTTTTTCTGTTTAAATCATTGAAAATTATAAGTTTTCTTAATTTCTTTAAAAAATTAAGTGACGACTCTTTTCTAAGTATTTTTCTTAAATTATTTTATACTTGGAACATTTCAAAAAGTGATTTTTTTTTCTATAGATAGAAAAATTACGACATAACAGAAATGACGACTCTGTTGGGGAATTAATTAGGTTTTAACAATAAGATTTGACTATTTGACTAATTGTTATTAATTGCTGAATTGTTTATTTGTGCTTAATGTGTTTAAATTGCTATAAACTGTTGCATTCATGGCATAACTTATTCCGTCAAACGACGCTTATTTTTCATTTTCCACTTAAAGAACGATTATGCGGGCCGCAGTCGTTAGTTAACCAAATTGTTCTTGGGACACCCTGACGAATGTAGTTGACTACTGGATAGTCAACGGTCGTTAACTGTCCCAGCCCAAGTAGTCCGCTTTGGTTACCAATCTACTACAAAGAAAGCCCACTCTTAGTCAAGACTAGTGTAGAACCAAACTCAATCCCGAAATTTAGCGCATTGGCTTAAGATGACTCAACACCCAAGGCGTGTTGGGCCCATTAGAAGTCCACCTTGTGTCTATTTGGCCCATTGGTCAATAAAAGACAACCATACTTGTGTGTTTACATTTGAAGGATGTATACGTCATTTGGCAAAACATTGTTTCTTGGGGTTAGGAATTTAATAGTTTGTTCGAGACAAAGAAAGATCAAATTACCATTTGCATCTGAAGACGTTAGCATTCAGAGATGACAAGAAGCTCAAGAACGGAGAGCCTTCCGTGGAATCATAGTTTAGGATTGTACCCTTGCGTGAGACTAATATTTTGTATCCCATTTCCCCTATTATGTATCCCCATTTAGTTTATTCGTAAAACTTGTATAAATTTGGGTTTTGGGGCAATGAAATGTTTCAAATGACGTCATACATCCTTCAATTCGATAGACCCACCTTTGGCATAAAAAGGTCACAAGTTTAGGACGTGATATAAATTGTGCTACCTGATATGATTGCTTTGTGTTGTGATGACTTTGTCTAAAGTAGAATTAATCCACTCTTGTTTCTTAGAGCACTCTAAGCATATATTAAAATTCACAACAACAAAGTCCGTCCAAATTACTTCTAAAGTGTTGTCCAAGTTTCTCAGAAATATATAAACCATCTACTCCAAAAATCTCCTGAGTTTTTATTCGTCCATCACAGGAATGTCGATTCGCTAGAATGTCTGGAAAGAGTGTCAACGCACCAATCCCACCAATTGCTTTGGTTAGTGAGGAAGAAACTGAAGAATCAATATTCAAAAAATTTATCGAGATTAAAGAGAGGATAGCTGCAGCCAAAAGGAGACTTGTAGTACTAGACCAAACTTAATGGATGCTACGAGAGAAAATTATTGAGATTGACATGGAAACAGCCTCGATAAAAAGAAAGATTGCAAAAATTGATCAGGAGATAATTAATATCACTAAAGCGTCTGCAAGGATCCTCGAAATTGAATGGGACATTAAGAAACTAAATTTTGGGAATGCTTCCTCCATGAGGGGAAATGGTAAAACAAAAAAGGGTTCAGATGACGAGAGCACCGAATCGTCACCCTACAGTTGAAGAAGAAGGAAAGAAGTCTTTGGGTAGATTTAGGTTTATGTAACGCATTTCTCATGTTTGTCATATTGTTTTTAAATTTTTATTGTAATCAAGAACTATGCGAGACTTGAGCCCATAGGGGGTACGTAGGAAGCTCTTTTCGAGCCTAGTCTCTCTATCAATTTCGGGAAGGGTACGTTTAGGTTATCTTATGTAATTCGAACTACGTCGAGCCTGATTACCTTGGTGGATACGTAGGCAGCCTATTTAAGGCTCGGTCCTTAGCTTTTCAATTTTTATTCTCCCTTATTAGTGAATGATTATGAAGAGTTCCACCTACAAAAGCACATGAGTGGAAGATTCTATGCAAGTCGACCTTTCCAATTCAATTTTATTTTAAAATGAAAAAAAAATTCTTTCCATTTGAGTCGTCCCGTTCACCCAAAATATTTCTGTGGATTAATCTGCTTGAAGCAAAATGACACTTGTGTGTTTATTTTTATGTCATTTTATTTGCATATCTCGTTAAAAACAAAAACTAACATATATGTCTTTTGAGTTGTTCTTCTTTACAGGTAAAAACTGATATGTGTTGAAATCAAACTGGCCGACTATCCCTACTTTACAAGATCTAAAGCAATCATACCATCTTTCCCTTATCATTCTTTGGAGAGAGGCAAAAGCAAAATGACTGATACTTCTGAAGAAATAGGAATAGTGGATGTGACCATCAGAAATGCTGAACCCGCTGATCAGAGTGAGTTGATCTCTCAGTTAATGCAACGAATTGCAGACATGCAGGAAGAGCTTCAACAGACCAAAGATCTGGCAAAACTGGCCATTGCATCGAATGAACCCCTCCTTGAGACTAGAAGACCTCCTCCTCCTTTTCCATCACTAAGTTCCTCATTACCCAACTATTTCCCTACCCATACCACAGGACCCATCACTTCCACCCCTAATCCTCATACCATTGACTTAACTGTATCCAACGCTCCTTACGCCAGCATTTCCTAACACTAATCACTCCCAAATCTTTACACCAACCCACCAAATCCCACCCCTAGTCTCTAATAATCCACGTGTTTTGCCTAGCCAGCCTGCATACCCTTCCGTAACATTCCAAACTCCACCAGCCTATACAATCCCTGAGCGATGTCCTAGCTTTCATGTTCAACCGGAACTGGATCACTATGAAGAAATGGAGAAGGAGTGGAGGTTAAGAGAAGAAAAATGTGAACAAGAAATGAATGTTATGAAGGATGCCATCTCCGAGGCAGTAAAAAGTGTCCAATCTTCGAGGAAGATAACAGGACTTGAGTATGAGGACCTTTGCATGCACCCTGACTTGAAAATACCCAAAGGTTACAAGATTCCAAAATTTGAAACCTTCAATGGTATTGGCAATCTCATGGCTCACCTACAAGCTTATTGTGACAGACTCATGGGTATCGGGAAAAATGATGCATTAATTATGAGGTTGTTTAGTCGAAGCCTCAGTGGGGAGGCGTTAGAATGGTTCACATCTCAAGAACTCTGTTAGTGGTCTACATGAGGGGCTCTGGCCAAAGATTTTTTGGAAAGATTCCAGTTTAATATCGAAGCTGTCCCTGAAAGATATTATTTGGAAAAAATCAAACAAAAGACCACGGATGACTATCGTGAATACGCGTGCCACTGGAGGAAAGAAGCTGCAAAGGTACAACCTGTGATGACTGAAAGAGAAATAATATCTGCTTTTATTCGAGCTCAGGAGCCCGAGTATTGTGAAAGGATGTTGCCCATGATGGGACAAAAGTTTTCAGAGCTGATCAGAATGGGAGAAGCCATAGAGGATGGCCTCAAGTCTGCAAAAGGTTACAAGTCTCACTGCCTTGCAGGCCGCCAACAAATCCTCACCATCCATGGCCATAGGATTCGCTAGGAGAAAGAAAGAGGACGTGTCTGCTGTATTTTTTAGCCCGAGGCCAAAACCGCAAAGGTATTTTGGGTCTGGTTCTGCCATTGGAAACTCTAACCGATTCCCTACCTCAAATACTTACCCACCATCTCCACAAGCTCCAATCCCAATCTACTATGCACAATAGAACTTCCAAGCACCATTGCCTATCTACTAAAATCAACAACCAACCTACCAAAATACACTACCAAATCACCAAGCCAATGCACCAGTCTATCAAAATCCCGGAAAAAACAACCCAAATGCCAAAACTATACCCCGTCCTAACCTCGAAAGAAAGCCTCCTAGAGTTTAAGAGCGGTAGGATTAATCCAACCAGTAGACGCAAGGACAATTAATCCCACAACAAAGTTCTTCCGAGCGGATCAACGTTGTGCATACCATTTTAAGAGCAGTAGGATTAATCCAACCAGTAGACGCAAGGACAATTAATCCCACAACAAAGTTCTTTCGAGCGGATCAACGTTGTGCGTACCATTCTAAGAGCGGTAGGATTAATCCAACCAGTAGACGCAAGGACAATTAATCCCACAACAAAGTTCTTCCGAGCGGATCAACGTTGTGCGTACCATTCTGGAGGGGCAGGACATGATTTATAAGGATGTATCAATCTGAAACATAAGATTCAAGACTTGATCGATAACAGAGTAATCACTCTCCAAGCCCCTACCCCCAATGTGAACCTTAACCCATTGCCGAATTATGGAGGAGCTACCATCAACATAATTGAAAGAGACGAAGATTGGCTTGCTAATGGGACTATCGGTGAAGCAAATGTCAACTCACTTATACCAACAGTGGCCTCATTGACCATAAAGGCCTGTCCAAAGTTTGTTGTAATAACTGCACCTCATCAAGCATTCGCTTTGACAAAGGAAAGAAGCAACTAGCAGCCCAAAGAAAAGTTTGTCATGCAGGTGGCTACCGCACAAGGGATGACACGTTCTGGAAGATGCTACATTCCAGAAGAACTAACTCAGGAGACACGAAGAAAGGAGAACCAAAAAAGGCTGATCACAGAGGGTGAGGCTAATGAGTTTTGGCGAAGAATGCAGCCTAAAGAGTATTCCATTGTCAAGCATTTGGAGAAGACTCCCGCTCAAATATCTGTTTGGGATCTATTAATGAGTACTGAGTACCATCAAAAAGCACTGTTGAAGGTAATTGATGAAGCGTATGTACCGACGGGAACAAGTGGTGAGAATCTAGCTACTATGGTAAGTCATGTCATTGGGAGTCATCAAATCTCTTTTCAAGAAGAGAAGTTGCCACTCGAAGGGGTAATGCACAACCGTGCCTTGTATATCACCGTCAAATGCAGGGACACGTTTGTAGCTCGAGTATTGATTGATAATGGCTCAGGGATCAATATCTGCCCATTATGAACCTTGACTCAACTAAAATACGATGTAGGGAAAATCCGTCAAAGCTGCATGGATGTAAGGGCGTTTGATGGTTCGCAAAGAGAGACCATGGGGGGAAATAGACCTGTGTATCTAAATTGGGCCTGCAGATTTGTCACTGAGTTCCAAGTGATGGGTATATCTATGAGCTACAACTTATTGCTCGGAAGACCATGGATCCATGTTGTTGGAGCAGTCCCATCCACATTACATCAACTTTTGAAATTCATCTGAGAGGATCATGAAATCGTCATCCATGGTGAAGGGAGTAATCGTAGTTACCCTGGTTTCTCCATTCCAGTTATTTGAAAAGTCTTTTCAAGGTACTGACTTTCACATGGTGGAGATAATGAATATTGCTTTTGAAGATACAACACCACAAACACCAATGCCGTCAGTATATAAAATGGTTGCCACGACTATGCTAAGAAGCGATTTTGAGCCTGGGCATGGGTTAGGCAAGAATTTAGATGGCATATCTGAACCTCTTCCTATCCCACTGTAAAATTTCCACTTTGGCGTCGGTTATATCCCAACGGAGGAAGAATTATTTGAAGCAGAAACAAGGAAGAAGCATAACTGTGATATACCAAAGCTGATTCCAGAATTGTACCAGTCGTTTATTGCTAAAGCTTTAAAGCCTAAGATTGATGGTCTAGTGGAAGGGATGAGAAGATTGTTTGATGAAGAAAATTGTGCTGTGATCTCGGCAGAATGCACAACAACACCCACCATCAGAGATGCCGGACCTGGAGAGATGCTACAAAATCGGATGGCCACTCCACTTATGATCCATCGAATGGCTTGGTAGACAAATACAAGATTTGAAGTTTTATTTTTTGAAAATCGATGTTGTTCGGACGAGGCCCGAAACCATCATTTATGTCACTTTATTTTTCATCGTAATTTTTAAAAAGGAAATGGCTCATGAGTCATGACCAAAGTTTGTATGCCTTTTTAAAATTCCAATGAAAGCCTCGCTTATTTTTAAATTGATTATCTTGTCATTGCGAATTATTCTGCAATAAATACATTTAAACTCTTTCTATCTAACATTGTTGATTTGTTGTTTTTTTCAGTAAAAATGAATCTAAACCTGCCAATGTCATGACATGTCACGAACACGGTGAACCAAGTAAGGTCGATGAAGATGAATGTGAAGAATATGATGAGGAAACTATGACGCCTGAACACCTTACCGAGGACTTGAGGCAACTTGAAGATGATAAAAAGCCCAACCTGGATGAAATAGAGACAGTAAACTTGGGAGATGACGAGTCGGTCAGAGAAACTCGAGTCAGTGTCCATTTGGCAGCAGCAGAAAGAGAAGAATTGGTCAAGCTGCTCATACAATACATCGATGTGTTTGCCTAGTCTTATGATGACATGCCAGGGTTAAGCACTGATATTGTTTCCCATAAGCTGCCTATCAATTCAGAGTACTGTCCAGTAAAGTAGAAAACCAGAAAGTTCAAGCCAGATCTAAGTTTAAGGATAAAAGAGGAGGTCATGAAGCAGATTGAATCAAAAGTCGTTGAAGTGACCAAGTATCCCACTTGGCTGGCTAACATTGTTCTAGTGGCGAAGAAAGATGGAAAAATAAGGATATGCGTGGATTATCGGGATCTCACCAAAGCAAGCCCGAAAGATAATTTCCCATTGCCAAACATCCACATACTCATCGATAATTGTGCTAAGCATGAGTTGCAATCTTTTGTGGATTGTTTTGCGGGATACCACCAGATTCTAATGGATGAAGAAGTTGCAGAAAAAACAACACTCATCACACCTTGGGTAGTCTACCATTATCGAGTGATGTCGTTCGGCCTCAAGAATGCTGGAGCCAGTTACATGAGAGCTATGACCACCATTTTCCATGATATGATCCACAAAGAAATTGAGGTGTATGTGGACGACGTCATCATAAAATCCTGCGAGAGTTCGGATCATCTGACACACTTGGAAAAGTTCTTTAATAGGTTACGTAGGTATGATTTGAAGTTGAACCAAGCCAAATGTGCATTTGGAGTACCCGCATGGAAATTACTCGGATTCATAGTTAGTAGAAGAGGTATCGAGCTTGATCCTTCCAAGATCAAGGCAATTCAAGACTTACCTCCTCCAAAGACTAAGAAGGAAGTAATGAGTTTTTTGGGGAGACTAAATTACATCAGTCGATTCATAGCTCAATCAACGGTGATATGTGAGCCCATATTCAAGTTACTACGAAAAGATGCGCCAACCAAATGGATCGAAGAATGTCAGAAGGCTTTTGACACCATCAAGAGTTACTTTTCGAATCCATCAGTATTGGTGCCACCACGTGCGGGCAGTCCTTTGCTATTGTATTATACGTCTCTTACAATGCATTCGGGTGTGTGTTGGGACAACATGATGAGACCGGAAGAAATGAGAGAGTTATATACTATTTGAGCAAAAAGTTCACATCCTATGAGGCTCGTTACATTCTCTTAGAGAGAACTTGTTGTGCTTTGACTTGGGTTGCTCAGAAATTGAGACATTACCTCTCGGCTTATACAACACATCTCATTTCGAGAATGGACCCGCTCAAGTATATATTTCAGAAAGCAATGCCCACAGGAAAGCTAGCAAAGTGGCAAATGTTGTTGAGTGAGTTCAATATTGTGTACATGACTCAGAAAGCAATCAAGGGGCAAGCCTTGGCCGATCACCTTGCTGAAAACCCAGTAGATGAAGGATATGAACCGCTTAGAACATATTTCCCTGATGAAGAAGTATTGTTTGTAGGGGAAGACATATCATAATCCTATCCTGGGTGGAGAATGTTCTTTGATGGAGTAGTGAACTCTAGAGGATCAGGAATGGGAGCAGTGTTGATATCTGAATCGGGGCAACATTATCCAGCAACAGCGAAGCTTAGATTCCGATGCACCAATAACATGGCTGAGTACGAAGCATGTATTCTTGGCATTAGAATGGCTCTTGACATGAATGTTCAAGAATTACTGATAATCGGTGATTCAGACTTGTTGATTCATCAAGTTCAAGGAGAGTGGGCAGTGAAGAATCCTAAAATTTTACCTTACGTACAATTGGTACGAAGATTATGCAAAAGATTTAGGAAGACCGAGTTCAAACACACACCGAGAATACAGAACGAGCTTGTTGATGCCCTTGCAACCATATCGTCCATGATACAACACCTAGAAAAGAGTTATATCGATCCACTTGAGATAGTTTTAAAAGAACAACCAACACATTGTTCACATGTGGAAGCAGAATGGGATGGGAATCCATGGTATATCGATGTAAAAAAGTACTTAGAAGCTGGCAAATATCCGGATAAAGCAACAAGTATTCAGAAGAAAACAATCCGAAGAATGGCAAACAACTTCTTTTTGAATGGAAATGTTCTTTATAAGAGGACACCCGATTTGGGATTACTGAGATGTGTGGATGCTGCAGAAGCCACAAAATTGCTTGAAGAAGTGCACACTGGAGTGTGTGGACGCATATGAATGGGTTTACATTAGCAAAGAAAATCTTAAGGGCGGGATACTTCTGAATGACTATGGAAAATGATTATGGCCGATTTGTCCAAAAATGTCATAAATGCCAAGTACACGGAGATCTGATCAAAGTACCACCCCACGAGCTCAATGCGATGAGTTCCCCTTGGCCATTTGCAGCCTGGGGCATGGATGTTATTGGACCGAT
>JAJOOF010014615.1:0-25556 GCA_029582545.1 Solanum lignicaule
CGGCCTACGTGGCACTATCCTTGAAAAAATTGTCAACACGCGCTGGGCCCACAAGATAGTGCCACGTAGGCCGAAAATGGGTAGAAAATTATATATAAAATAAGTTCGGGGGTAATAGGACCTTAGTAAATGTTAGGTGTATCTCTGAGATTTTGGGCATAGGTTGGGGGTACTTGTGCATTTTCCCTTTTTAAAATTTAATATTTTTAAAATTGACTCATAAAATTAGATTCACTTGTAAAGTGTGTACCTTAAAACTAGTTATAAAAAATAACTCGATATAACATGTTTACGCGTGTGCACGATAACATAACAAAAAATACACTATTTTAATTATTTTAAAGTTATATGACAAGAACTAATATTTGACCAATAATTAATTGATCAAAAGTTCTATTGTCTTAACATTTTAGATCCGCCTCTAGTGCTAACCACACAATTACTAGGGAAATTTATAACAAACTCTTGACTAAGGTAATAATTTTGTACCTTCTTTTTCTTCCAAACTCAGCAAAATTGAATTTTTTTTCCTCTCCTTTCTTTCTTTGATTTCTTCTTGATTTAAAGTTGAAAAGAAATGGAATGATCATGGCTTTGAACAACAATGGATTGAAATTATTTGCCTCCACTATATCACTTCTTCCCCTGTCTGGTTACTCCCTCTCTTTCTATCACTTTATTTCTAAAGTTTCATCATGATCATTTTCTTTTGTTTGCTTAATTCTAACAAAGACTATTATTGGAAACTAGAAGGGGAGCAATGAAGAAACGGTAAAGTTGTTTCCGTATGATCTATGTGTTACGGGTTCGACCTGTGGAAACAATCACTAATGTATACATTAGGGTAGGGTGTCTATATCACACCCCTTAGAGTGCGACTCTTTTCTAAATCCTACATAATGCTTTGTGCACTAGGCTATATCTTATTGTAATTGAAAATTAGCCATAACTTGAGGATTGGATATTCATGAAACTTTAGTCTGTGAGTCTAAAGTTTTATGCATTAACGTTATAAAAAATATTTATACAAGTAGGTTACTTATATATAATTGGCTAGTAATTCAGATTAAAATAATGACTAAATTGATATAAGATGTTGAAATACGATGTGAATATAAAAATCTTTATATTATGAGCGTATATTTAAATTCATAACTTTGACCAAACACAAATAATACTTGAAAAGATTTCTCTTGAATGAATTTAATTTATAGATTTTTTTTTAATACTAACTATTAAGTCATTTAAAAGACAAATATAAGTAATTGATCATAATAAAGACATACTAAAACTTTCCTTTTGCTCAAACAAACCAAGAAATGCTTCCAATTACTTAAATACAATCAAAGAAGAGCTAATTAGAATTTTCATTTGACAAGTTGTTTGTTTTTTGTCTTTGCAGAGTGGTGTTGGTTTCATGTGTTTTTCTTTACTTAGCTTCAATTTTCCTATTCAAAGATCCCAATTGTTCATCTTTTGAGCTCTTACATTACTCATCAAGATTTACAACCCCACAATTTGGTCATGATTCTAGTCCAACAAACCTTAATCATCTTCTTTTTGGACTTCTTGGCTCAGAAGAAGCATGGCACTTTAGGAAAGAATACATTGAATCATGGTGGAGGCCTAATAAAACACGCGGTTATCTCTTTCTTGATGTGGCTCCAACAGGCGATGATCTTTTGCCATGGTCCTCATCTTCCCCACCTTATAGGGTATCCGATAATATAACTCAATTAATTGAAGAAACTAAACATGTAGCACCAACTATGGCGCGAATGGTGCATGGGATAATGGAGGTCTTTAGGGAGGACCATGAAGGAGTGAGATGGGTGGTTATGGGAGATGATGATTCAATATTTTTTGTGGATAATATGGTTGATGTTCTTGCGAGATATGATCACACAAAGTATTACTATTTGGGGGGTCAATCAGAGTTTATAATGTCAAATCATTGGTACTCATTTAATCAAGCATTTGGTGGAGCTGGATTTATTTTGAGTTACCCTTTGGCAAAAGCTATGTCTAAGTATATAGAAAGTTGCTTGAGGAGATACCCTTTCTTAAGATCCGCTGATCAAATAACTATGGTTTGCATATCTGACGTTGGAGTCATTCTTACTCCTCTTAAAGGTAGTCATCAGGTATGTTTTCATTTCTTTCTTAAACTCTAAAGTTCGTATTGTAAAATATTGATGGCAAAATTAATAAGTAACCACAAATGATAAAATACTATTTATGGTCAAATTGTTCAATAGCCTTAGTCGGTGTCACTAATTTTTATTTGAACACGTGTGCTTGTGATTTTATTTTATACCATAAGCTATCATTCGCTCTGAATTTACTAACTCTTAATCTTTGCATTTGTCTCTACTTGTAGATAGATTTGCGCGGTGATATATCTGGTTTATTATCGTCTCATCCAAAAGCTCCATTGATGTCACTTCACCATCTAGATGCTACAGAATCTATCTTCCCTTCAATAGAGAGACGACAATCTGTCCGCCACCTTATGAAGGCAGCAAATCTAGATCAATCGCGCATGTTACAACAAGTTATTTGCTACAACAGGCCTAGCAATTGGTCATTTTCTATTTCATGGGGTTACTCAGTTCATATTTATGAGAACATTTTGCCTAGAAGCCATTTACAATTACCAATTGAAACCTTTCAACCTTGGGGAGTTACACCTAAAGACCCTCCATATTACATGTTAAATACAAGGTGGCGTACAAATGATTCTTGTGAAGCTCCTCATGTTTTCTTCATGAAAAATGTAGAAAAAACGAAGAGATATGAAATCCTTACTACATATTCGCGATCATCACCTCGAGAATTGTTGTCTTGTTCATATAGTGGTAACCATTCTGCTGATTATATCTCCAAGATTGAAGTCTACTCTCCAAGAAGGAAACGAATAGAGGTAAGGTCTAAATATTCTCCTTTATTTTATTTGTAATATCTCCTAAATCATAGAATAAGTTACTTTAGGAAGAAAGGGTGATCAAAATAGCACTTTTAAAAATTAAGGAACACAAAAAAGAATTGTTAAGAAAAAGAACTATATAAGATGTTTCAAATTTGTTTGCCAAATACACACACATATATATTACTATTTTATTTCTATAACAAGTCTCATATATAACAAATTACTATTGTTTTTTCTTCTTTCTTTTTTACTTTCAGATGGATAGATGTGAATGTTGTGACGTGATACACAAAAAGGGCACCAACAAGGCAAAGATTAAACTCAGGGAATGTCGTGTAGATGAAATAATTGCTTAGTGGAATATATATTTTTTTTTCTTTTTTTGGGTTTAGATAGTTATTACTATTCTCTAGGGTCCACAATTTTGACTGTTAGATGCATACCATCATTTTGTATTTATATTGATTACATTAATTCCATTATTTTAAGTTGAATTTTCAAAGTTATTGAAAGATAGATTGAAATAAAAATTAGCTACAATAAATAAGAAAATTTTGAATTCCTTTATCCAGAACCAAGTGAAAGAA
Organism: Solanum lignicaule; assembly: GCA_029582545.1. Lineage (NCBI taxonomy): Eukaryota > Viridiplantae > Streptophyta > Magnoliopsida > Solanales > Solanaceae > Solanum > Solanum lignicaule. The sequence continues at coordinate 3,517 of JAJOOF010014615.1, forward strand.
GTTCCCCTTACCGGAGGATTAATTAATATGCTATCAAACAATGCTTATTTTTATCAAAGCCAATGATGGTTTCATTTATCAGATGAGACCATTGATTTATGATGTGAAATTCAAAGTACTAGATAAGGAAACAACTTAGAAATGACTTGGATATCCTTTCCCACTTTACTGGCCACCTATTTTGTGAAAGAATTCCCATTTATTCTTACTTTTGCGGTTGGGAAGCCTCTACACTTGGATTCAACCACAATAAACAAAACTCGGCCTAATTGAGCTAGATTTAAAGATCAGGTGGATCTTCTAGCAAAATATACAGAGAGATACCTATATAGGGTAGGCAAAAGAGTGGGTCAAGTCAGATATGAGTAGGTCAAATATGAGTTAGTGAAAATAGATAAATTATTTGACCCGACCATATTTGATATGTAAAGAAACAAAGTAAACCAACGGATAATATTCATATTCATATTATCTATTATTTCTAATTATGTAAAGAAATAAATACTCCCAAATATAGGCATTTTGTAACACCCCAAAAATTTTTAAGCTAAGAACCCGAATCATTTTATAACACCTCGCAACTGTACTTTTGGTGGGGGGTCACCTGGAAGGGACCCTAGACGGCCCGTGGTGGCATGTACGGTCCGTTTAGGGGTCCGTACAAGTCACCCATCAACTTTAATGTTTTGGATCAACTTCAAACGATCATATCTCTCAGCACATAATAAATTAGGTGGTCCATGGCCTATCAAATTAAAGGTCTTTGAGTCCTCTTTCCAACACCACCAAGTTTGCCTCATTTAAAGTTTGGAGTAAAAAGTTATGCCTGTTTTAATAAGGCCCTAGACAAAGGTTCACAAACACCTATATGGACCATGAAGTGTTTCACGGACCATGGAACCTTAAACGGTCTATGAAACCTCCCTTTTAAGGCACCTCGATAGTTTTAAGATGGGGTCGTTTTGGTCTTTTTCATATGCATTTGATACTTAAAGTACGTCGTTTTAATTCCTATTCTAAGCCTAAACCACAACGTTTTACATCTAATTAAGGGCTTTGAAAGTGTTAATCAGTTCTTTTACGTTCATTAACACTTCAAGTCATTAGAGCAAGGTTCCAAGAGGAGAAAATCTAGGGTTCAAGCGTTCTTCGAGTTTCGTCGATTTTGCCAAAGAACTTCGTTCTTCCAGGTATGTAAGGCTATCATAGTGTTGAATTAGTTCGTCCTCACGCCCTACATCTACTTTCAAATCAATAAAATAGTAATCCAGGGTTCTATCCTTAGATTTGAGTATTCTTGATATGAGTTATATTATTGATTTTGAGTTCTAAATCCTCGATCATAAGTTGTTATATATATTGATATACATGATTCGTTCATGTTAATATTTCAGCATGAACCCTATTGTGAGTCATAATTTTTGAGAATCTTTTAAAGCAAGCATTTTTGTCTTAAAATTGATTTCCCAAGAAAACAAAGTTGAGTTTTGAAAAAGAGTTTTAACCAAGATTTGAGCAAGAGTATTTAAAAGTATCTTTTGAGAAGAGTTTAAGGGAACACAAATGGTACCGAAAGCAATATTTTTACATTGAGAAGAGATCCATGATTCATGATTAGTATGACAATCAAGTATTCCATTAATGTGTAAGCAGTATGACATCTAGATATGTCATCAATGTTTATGCATTATGACTTCCCGAGTCATCAAGGATCAGATCACAATAAACATTTGTTTTAAACTTTTTTTCTGAGAAATTAAAGCAGAGTTCGATTAAAGTTTTAAGAGAATTTTTAGTAAGGTTTAAGGGAACCGAGTAGTCCCAAATGCATCATTTTGTTACATTGAGAAAAGAGAAACTTTGATTTCTAAATGAGTTTATGAGTTCAGAGATGTTTCAGAGCAGTTACCTCTTTTAAAAGGTTAGTTTGAGTAATAATTATCTTAAATCAGAGAAAGAGTATGTTTTATACATTTGAGCATGAGTATATTTATTATTGGTGCTTCGTTGACATCACTTTACACTTCAGATAGCTTGGGTGAGCCTCATTGTATTTCGGGGGACTTCACATTTATTTTCCTGTTAGTTTTCTTGAGATGTCGTGGGTCTTGTCCCGACATCCATATTGAGTAACACATGGTTCATTGATAGATAGAGTTATTCTCTCAATATTTACTTCTTCCTTGAGATATTTTTGCAAACTATTATACTTATGTCGTTGAGTAATTTACAATTTACAGGGTGTTTGAATTGAGTATTTACTTTGAGTTTAAATATTCTAAATTTTGTTTTAAGCCTATTATAGCTTGAGTAAGTCTTCCGCGAAGTAGTCAGCAAGGCCAAGGGTTTGCTTGGGGACCAACAATGATTCTCGAGTTCCTGCTACATCCAGGGTGCAGGCTCGGGTGTGAAACATTTTCTCTTTCTTTTTTTGTTTCTCTTTTTAAAGGTTGTTTGCTATGAAGGAAAAAATATATTATTTTTTTTTATAGAAAATAAGTGTGGTACCAAGTCAGGGATTAAATTTGGATCTTGGTTGGTGTCGGATCCCGAGTGATGATCAAGAGTTGCGAGTCACGGTTATGATCGAGATCAAAAGTTAGGGTTGTAAGTCTGTAATGAGGTCCTAGATAAGGAGATGGGTTTTGGGTCAAGATCAATTGTCAAACCCTAGGTCAAGGTCACCAATTGGGTCCCAAATCAAGGTCAATGTCTGGATTTGGATCCTGAGACGGTGTCGATAATCAAGTTTTTGATTTGGTCTCGAGTCGAATCTCAAGTTGAAGTCGAGTCTTGAGTGAGTGTCAGGATTTAGAATTGAGTCGATGTCAGGATTTAGGTATCGAATTGGGGTCAGGAATTTGGTCTCGAGTCGGTATCGTAATTAAGTTCCTATTCAGGAGTCGGGTCTTAGGTCACTGTCACGATTTTGGTCTTGAATCTTAAGTTGGGGTCCTAGGTTTGTGTCGGGTTGGGTTCAAGGTTAAAAATTTTGGTAGAACATCAGGAGTTAGGTCCTGAGTCAATATCGAAAGTCTGGTCTCGATCAAGGTCAGGTCCCGAGTTGGGGTCAGAAGTTAGGGTCGAGTGTTGGGTCTTGAGTCAAGCCAATAATTGGGTCAGGTTGGGGATTCGAGTCTCGAGTCGAGGTTGGGAGTTGGGTACCGGGTCAGGGAAGAAAGTCGGGTCGTATTTGAGGCTAGAAGTCATGTCCTTATTGGGGCATAGTTGGGAACTGATTCTCGAGTCACGAGTTGGGGTGAGGTTGAGGGTTTGGAGTCGAGAGTTGGGGTAAAGGTAAATTAATGAGTCAGGTCAAGAGTCATGTATTCGGTCGGGGGCAGAGAGTTGGGCCACAATTGAGGTCGGAAGTTGATTCCAATTAACGAGGTCATAGTCGGGAGTCTGGTTTTGGGTCTCGGGTCGGGGTCTAGGTCGTATTTGAGAATCAGGTTCCAAGTCCCCAGATGGATCTCATGTCAGGGTCGAAAGTTGGGTCCTAGGTGGGGACCCGATTTAGGGTGGTGGAGGTTTGAGAAAAGATTTGAAAAATATTTTCCATATTAAGGAAAGTTCTGAAAAATATTTTCCTTACTTTATGTAAGGAGTCATTTTCCTTAAATTAGAGGAAAATAATTACATTTGAAAAATATTTTTCAAAACATTTAAGTCAATCGAACATGACCAAACACAACCTTAAAAAATGTACTTTTTAGAGGTTTCTATATTACATACTTTAAGAAAAGTGCAATTGGTAGAATATCCATGAGTTAGGTTCTAATGTATTCTTATGCTTATTTTGCAAGTAAGTTGTGTGTCTCTATGTGTATAGAAAGTTATAGTCATTGATATAGGAATAGTAGCTCGTTATCAGGAACTATTATTTTTGTAATGAACATTAAATTTGGTTGAATGAGAATCATTGTTTGTCAAAAAAAGAAAAGGTGAGTAATAAAATTTTATGTAAATATTTAATTTAGAGAAAATTAAATGGAAGAAAGTGAATGAGGGGGAAAAGTTTCTCCAAATGTAAAGACATTTAGTATATGAATATGATTCATGTATTAAATTTTTAGTTGATTGAACTTAGTACATTAATTATTAATTAAGTAACACCTCAAATTCTTCAGATTTCCTATAACAAAAAAATAAAAAAAGAGAAAGTTAATGTACCGTTTCACTAAGGAGGTAATATACATTTGTATAATTGAAGGGTATTACAATTGCTCAACTTTATAAGGTTATTTTAGTAATTCAACTTTTAATTTTATTATAACGAAACCGTCAAAATGTAGATAAAGAAGTACCGTAAAGGAGTGTAGTAAAACAATTAATACCTATGTAGAGATTTCAAAGTCACAATGTAGTTCACAAAGAAGTAGGATCTTCATTCTTTTTGTTAGGTCTATTAGACTATATAATAGAAAAAAATGAAAAAGTTGGATTTGATATTGAAGATTATATTAAATATACTATAGCAAATACTAAAACCTTGAAAATAGAATACAAAAAAATAGCTCATATTGGAGTATAAAAATCAAATGATCATTGATTTAACTTCATTATGTAGTTCTCTTTCATTCAATCTCTCTATAGCATGCCTACATTTGAAACATCACTTGTGATTAGCATTTGCAAAACAGTATTAATTTGTGGTTTAACCTTATATGTGGCTACAATTATCTTTCTCAATGAGTGTCCATCTTATCATCTTTTCTCTTCCTCAAAATTCATAACATCTTTTCCAAATAATTCTCAATCAAATACATCATCATCAAATCATGTTGTACAAATCAGTATTAGTGTGCCTACTAACATTAGTCACCTTGTTTTTGGACTTTTAGGGTCAGAAGAAGCATGGCATCATAGAAAACCATATATTGAATCATGGTGGAGACCAAATGTTACAATAGGACATCTTTTACTAGATGTACCTCCACAAGGTGAAGATCTTCTACCATGGTCCTTAAATTCACCTCCTTATCGAGTATCCGATGATGTACCAAGACTCGTGAATGAAACAAATCATGTTGATCCAAGAGTTTTAAGAATGGTACATGGAATTATGGAGGTGGTTAGAGAGGCACATGAAGGGGTACGATGGGTAGTTATGGGGGACGATGATTCAATATTTTTTGTGGATAATATGGTTGATATTCTCTCACAATATGATCATACGAAATATTATTATTTTGGAGGACACTCGGAATTTATTATGGCTAATTATTTTTTCTCATTTCATCAAGCATTTGGTGGAGCTGGAATTATATTGAGTTATCCTTTGGCTAGAGCATTTGCAAATAATGTGATTTCTTGCTTAAAGAGATATGCTTACTTTAGATCTGCTGATAGAACTACAATGAGTTGCACATCTGATATTGGAGTCAATCTTTCTCCTCTTATGGGTAGTCATCAGGTATAAATTTGATCTCAAACTTTATTGAACAATCGTTTCTGTTTTACCTCTTGATCCTCAAAAGTAGAGTAAAAAATTAAAAAAGATGAATTGTTGTCACATCAATAGATAAAAGTAGATCTATACTTTTCTGAACTTTATAAATCTTTGATCTAGAGATTTTCCTTTATTAATTAATTAATTTCTTCTTTAGTACAGATTGATCTACGAGGTGATCTTTCAGGATTTCTATCATCCCATCCAAAATCTTTATTAATATCCCTTCACCATTTTGACACGGTTGACCCAATTTTCCCCTCTATGGATCGTGCACAATCGGGATATCATCTCCTAAAAGCTGCAAAATATGATCAATCGCGAATGTTACAACAAACTATTTGCTACAAAAGATCCAACAATTGGACATTTTCAATTTCATGGGGATATTCAGCTCATATTTATGAGAATATTATGCCTAGAAGTTTGATACAAAATCCTATTGAAACATTCAAACCATGGGGTAACATTACACTTCCACCACATTATATTTTTGATACTAGAAATTTTTCTTGGGATCCTTGTGAAACCCCTCATATGTATTTCTTCCAATCTATTGAGAAAACTCCACAAAACAAAATTCTTACAAAATATATCAGAGCATGGCCTCAAGGGATAGGAGTTTGTTTGTATCCTGGAAGTTATCCCGCAGAGTATGTTAATGAAATTCATGTTTACTCACCAGCAACAAAACGTCTCCAGGTAATATTTCTTTTTACTTAAATTTCTTATGAACTTTATATGAATTTAACTTTTGTACACGGACTATATAAATTTTCTTCAATAGAATCATCAATAGAAAATGGGATTTACTAACTTTGAGATAAAGGCAAGTTACCTTCTATAATAGGTGAGCAAGTTAAACTACACTGAAAGTATAAAACTCTTTATATTGACAATGTAATATAAGCTAAATTCGATTATATTTAAACATACATGATTGCAATCATGTAAAAAATGAACTTAGAAAATAATTCTCTTGAACCTATGCAATCAAAGAATAAATAAAATTCAATAAATGTAGGGTCCCGTGGCTGTTGTGTTTATTGTTTGGTTATGTTTCATTTGTAACAACATCTACTTGTTGTATGAAAATTACAAAAAAAAATGTTCAATGTGATATGTTTTTATTATTATTTTTTTCTTTTTTTTTTCCAGATCAATAGATGTGAATGTTGTGACGTAATTCATAAGGCTGGATCATTTAAGGCTGCTGTTAGGTACAGAGAGTGTAAGCTAGATGAGATAATAGCTTGATCAAGTTGATGTATACAAATTTTTATTGATTTTGTTTAATTATCATTGAAAGAATGACCATCCTTTGTCTCTTATATTTAGCAGATTTATTTTTCTCTTAAAGGAAAAAAAATATATAGATAACTTAACAATATAGATATCTAAGTTAATTGCGTATGCACATTTTATTTTAAAAATATATAATTTGAATAGATCATATGAAAGATTTAAGAAAAAATAATAAGAAGATGACGAGAATGAAAACCGAGGAAGAGAAAAAAAACCGAGGAAGAAAAAAAGGCATAAATGAGGACTGAGGAGAATGAAAATCGAGGAAGAAGAAAAAATGAATGCCAATGCCCGATAACCTCGTGAAATTTCTGTGAAAACAGAAGAGAACCAAGGAAGAAATGTTGGATAGAACTAAGGCCGGGCATGGTATGGTATATACCGAATTACCATACCATATCAAAATTTTTGATATCGTGATTTTGGTAGTATGATATTTGGTATGGTATACATTTTAATTTTTTTGGGTATTCGGTAACCTAGTATTAGTATATACTAAATATTTAGAAGATGAAACTTTGACTACACTATTTTAATTGACATTTGAAATGTAATTGATTATCAAAAGGAGTTTTTTGTACTTTATTTTGAATAAATATTTCTACATGTGTAATGTGTTAGTATGATACAGTTGAGATCTTCTTTTTGATTGACGAAGTCATAATTCTCTATTATACGAGTATATATTAGTCGAAATTTAACAAACTATAGTTAGCGATTACCATACTGCAAAATAACAAAATCGAACTTCAAAATACTAAATCATACCAAATTAAATTAATAGGACAATGGTAGTTTTAAAAAATAAATAGTGAAATTACGGTACACAAGTTTTAGAATACCGTACCATACCATACTATGCCCAGCTAGAGAGAACAGTGTGGCGCAGCAGCTCGAAGAAAATAATGGAGAGGGAAAGTGAATTGATTGTTAGGGTTTTATTTCATAAGGGTAAATCTGAAATTATCTAAAAAAAAATTTAGGGGTAGAAAAGTAATATACTTGATCAAACTTGAATGGCATTTAAGTAAAAATATAAAAAGTATGGGAGTGCTACTTTTGATTTTTAACTTTTTTTAAAGTCATTTTAAACTTATTTTAAGCTATTTTTAAATTTGTCAAACACTTCCAAAAACTAAAAAGAGCTTAAAAACAGGTTTTGCCAACTTTTTAGTCAATCCAAACATTCTCTAAGTGTTAAAGTTAGTTGTGAAAAGACTTGCGTTGTAAACTTGTAATAAAAGATTATTTATAAATTACAATTGATTACATTAAATATGACATTAATTTTTAATGGTAGAGGGCAACTTTCACGATCCCGACCCACCGTGAGTGATGCCTACATTAATCCCGGTGGGAGAACCAACCAACTACTCACACAAAGTCTAAAATGCAATCAAAGTAAGCAGTTTGAAAGATTTTCAAGTAAATAGTCTTCAATAATTAAACCAAGTTTGTAGTAAAGAAACCATAATCGTCCAACAATGCAGAAGCAACCCCCTAGAAACTGAAGGTCGCAGTACTAAAATGTTTGAGTCCAAATGAATGGCCTAAGGAATAAAGAGGAATCTATTGCAGCCCGGAAGAAGTGTCTCACCCTTGGATTTAGATAATAATGTTAACACAGTTAAGGTCGAAAAATAGTCGCTTAAGTACTCAACAAAGAAAGAACAAGTGTAGTATTAATACACAACCACTATGTACTGGTAGGATAATCGGCTAGTTCCAGTTATCTGAGATATGAACAAACAACCATAACTTAGTAAAACAAATAATATTCAATCATAAACTCAAGTACAACATAGCCCGAACTTCCGGTCCTTACCATGAGCTGATTGCACAATAAACAGAACAACAAAACCGATTCTCTCATGGAACCCACACATACAACTGTTAGTGTACCGACGTGGTGCCCGTTCTCATTGTTAGTATATCAGTGTGATATCCATTCCAATAATATTATATACCGCATGGTACCCGATCTCATCATCAAACACAAAACACAGTCGCATCAACAATGAACAACAATCACACACACACACACACACACACACACATATATATATATATATCCAAGTTAACACATTCATTGCATACAATTGACAACATCTTTCATTTCAAATTGCGTTCCTTCTTTTTCTACTAATCATATATCATGCATGCAGTACTAATAAAGCAGTTGACAAGCACATATAACATAAACGGCGAAAACAAATAACTATCATGTACCTTAAATCAAGCTTTGGAAGCTCTATTGAACTTGAGCCTTCCCATTTTGTGAGGCCTTAACTTGTTCGTGGTTAAAAACAATGATAAAACACAACAATCAATAAATAATGGCCTAATAATATCTTAATTATAGCCAAATCCTAAACCTCAGGCCACTCCCATGATCATCCCACCAAACTAGGGTCTTTTCACCATTAATTTAGATCAAACTCTCCCTAAGGTCACCCAACAATGATTCTATGGCCTAAGAATCACAATACCAAAGTAGGGAAGCAATTAACTTACCTTTATCAATGAAATTTATGGAAATAGGTTAGAATTCATCTTAGGTCACCCCTCTTTCTTCCCAAGATGTAATTGCAAAATTATGAGCGGCTTAGGGGGAATTTTTGCATAAACTCACGACTAATCCTACTATAATGGCACCTACTATAATCCACCAGTAAGTAAGCCAACCTATAACCCAGAATAACAAGTAATGAGTACTAGGGTAAAAGTAAACATAAAATAATAGTAATAATAAGAAAAGGCAGAAACGCAAGAAAACCAAAATCTATATACAATGGGAAACCCTCTAAAACTTGGAAGTCACGAGTACATAGCTGTCTAATATGAGCAAGTACAAGTCTCAAAATTGGACCACAACAAGCCGTGTCAAAGGTAAAAAACTAGCTAACATATATATAGAAAGAGACATGCTGATCCAGGATGCCAAGTGATCACCCTCGTCTCTAGTATCCACAAGCTGCAAAAAAATGGCGTGACTGATCACCACTCGTAGCTGGTGCTAGGACCTACATCACAAAAATAATGCAGAGTGTAGCATAAATACCAAACTAAAGGTACTCAGTAGGCATCATAGGTCGACTGAGCAAGAAAGGTTAATACAATCAGAAAACATAGAATCTAGACAAAAACAGAGGTCAAACGGTTATGAAAAGAGAACACATGAACATACCGAAAGTAAATCTAAGTACACTTAAACTAAACCTAACTGGTCCCCCATAATCGCAGAAAGTACACTCGTGTGCAAGTTTAAATAAAACCCAAACGGACCCTTATAATCCCGACAGGTACACAGATTAGCTAATTCTATAAGAGGGAGAGAAGTGCCTTCAAACCAGATCCAATAGATATAAGCCGAGCCTCGAATCCCAAGTTATACCTCTATTAGAGGTGACAACCTCGAACTATTAAGTATTAGCCTTAAATCGGGAATACGACCTCGAACCATAAACATCAGCCTCAAAATGGAGATAAAAGCTTCAAACTACAATCATCAACCTTGAATTGGAAATAGTCATAGTGTCTAGTCGGCTCCCACCCCAGCTAGCAAGAGTGAAAAAAGAGTTACTCGACTCCGAAGAAGATTCCAATATCGAGACTAAATCATCGTATAACAACGTCCACCCACAAGCATTCACATGAGCCTCCAAGCCAAGAACAACCCAATATCAAATCGTCATAAGAAGCGTGCTCTTCGGCAGCCCATCTATCACTCCCCGAGCTTACACCCTGGATGTGGCCGGCACTCGAGAACTATTGCTGGCCCCAAGCGAACCCTTAGCTTGGCTTACTTACTCAGCGGAAGACTTTACTCAAGATAAATACTTTTAAAACAAGTAAACTGAACTGCTCAAAATATAACTTAGAATGTATTATAATAACATTCACTGCCAAAGAGGCAACTCAAGTCTCCACTTAACTGAAAAGGAAAAGTAAGGACTCACGAACTAACATCACTAACTCTGTCTATGAAGCCTCTAAACAACTGAGATGGACGTCGGGACAAGACCCACAATATCCTAATAAACTAAAATACTGAATGCAATAAAAAGGATCCTCCGGAAAGCTAAGAGGCTCACCAACTGACTCTGAGTGCTCAACTGGATCAACGAGGCGCTGGATGTTGATCCTAGTTACCTGCGTCTGCATCATAATAAGATGCAGGCCAACTAGCATCAGTACATTGAATATACGAGTATGCGAGTTGGAATGCTAAACATAACTTAAGCTTGAAAAGAATCTGAAAGAAACACTTACCTTGGCTTTACTCAACTCCTGAATAACTTAACTCAAAATAAAGCAATAAAAAACATGCAATATATAGAAAGCCTTTAAAACAGTAGAAAACAACTTAGTTCGTTAAAGAAAATGTAATAACAAACTCACCTTTACTCATATAATAAAGTAATATAGTTTTTTGTAGGAGTTTTTCTAATCGACAACCATCACTCTGAGCCTAAGTAGTGATACAACGTCTTGCCCACGCTGCCAGAACTGTCCTATACTTTGCCGTCATATAGAACGCTTAACTAAGTGGATCCACTAGTCTATGCTAAAAGCATCTTAAGGAGTCATCTAAAAAGTATGATCCTTTACTACCTATGATGGCTACATGGTTTATGGAGACGTAAGTTATCTGAACTCAAGCTCGTCCCCATATTGGTGCTCAATACTACTCCCAAAATATACTTAGCTCATATGTTTGTAAAAACAAAACTCTTTTTTTTTGTTTGAGATAATTACTCAAAAACTTAGCTTAAAAGCTCTCTTGGAAATCTCAGTTTCCTTTCTTGCTCAAATGTGAAAACATCTTTAACTTTTGGGAATACTTAGTTCCCATATAATCTTTAAAGAATGAACTTTACTCTTACTCTTCACTAAAAACTAGCTCAAAGGCTCTTTTGGAAATCTCAGTTTCCTTTCTTATTTAAATGTGAAAACATTTACTCTTTGGGAATACATAGTCCCGATATACTCTTTTGAAGAAATGAAGTTCAAACTTTACTCTTTACTCAATTCAAAACTCAAGTCTTAAAACAAAGTTAAAACATTTGTAAAAGACTTTTGGAAAACTTTATGAACTTCTCTTAACTTGACTCTTGACTTCTCTTGACTTGACTCTTAACTTCTCTTGACTTGACTTTTAACTTTCCCTGAATTGAATTATGGATTCAGGATTGTGATTTGTGATATGAAAGATCTCATGATGTTTAGGAATGATTTTAGATAGCTAAACATGAGAAATGATCAAGAAATCACTATCTGAAAGCAAGTCCGCGACGTGGAGACGCATTTAAATATTTGGTTACAAAATAAATTTTGAGGCAGAGAGGTCCGTGACCTCGCCGTGACGCGAAGGGAAAATTACACTTCTGAGGAACAGGTCCGTGACGCGGACCTGGTACCCAGTTTCTGCCTGACTTGTTCCTTTTTTTTTTCTAACCCCAATTCGCCTAAACTCGGTTCTTTTTCTCAAATTCCCTTTAGATTCAGATACCCAGTATGTATACACAAGAATATAACTCAAAAAACTCAAGGAAACAACATTTTAACCTCAAGGAATTCCTCAATCTCAACCTAACTTAAGAACGAAGGCCAATTTCAAGAACACCATTCAAGATTCATCAACTTTCAACTTTCTAGAACAAACTTCGCTGAAATAAACATGATTGGTGCGTGGGTGAATGAACCCAATGCTATGAAAGGCTCACATACCTCTTTAGGGATCAACCCTTGTGGAAATCCACAAGCTAAACCTTCAAGAACGATGGACTTTGCTCTTTCTCCTCTTTTCTCCTCTTGCGTTCTTTCTCCAAAAACCCTAGTGTAAATTTCCAATTGTCTAAACTGAACCAATTCATTTTTGAACTCAATTTAATTGCTAAAAACGAATTAACTTAATTGGGTGGTGAAAAGATCATAATGCCCTTCTAAAATCCGAATTGGACATTCCTTAATTGAACAACCCAACTTCCAATGGGCATAACTCACTCATACGAACTCGGAATCACGCAAACTCGGCGGCGTTGGAAAGATAATTCCAAGATATTATATACTATATGTGGAAACACACCTAAGTCATCCTGATCTAGGAGTTATGGTCGTTTAAAGTTGACCAAAAACTCAAACTTAACTTAACCAATTTTCCAAATTTTTATTATTTCGAAAAATCACTCTTTCTAATTCTGGCTCTTTCTCGTTCTTTCAATTGGCGAGATGTTACAATATCTCCCCTTGGGAACATTCGTCCTCTAATGACATTACTCTTAGTAGGCTAATGGTGTATCATTAACATTCAACTCAAACACCTAACAATGCAATTACAACATGCTAATTTTATAAATAAAAGCCAAGAAAAGGATTAGTACCTTAATTTGGAACTTCTCCGGATTTGAAGAGATGTGGATATCTCTTCTTCATATCTTCCTCAGCCCCCCAAGTAGGTTCCTCAACAAATTGGTTCCTCCAAAGGACTTTGATTAGTGCTGCCTTTTTTGTTCTCAACTTGTGAACTTGGTGATCTAGAATCTGAACAGGATCTCCTCATAAGACCAGCTATCCTTGATCCCGATATCTTCAGTTGGTATGATCAATGAAGGATCTCCTATGCATATCTTCAACAGGGAGACGTGAAATACCGGATGAACTACTGCTAACTCTTGTGGTAGCTCTAACTCATAAGCTACATTACCTACCCTTTTCGATATTCTGTAAGGACCAATATACCGGGGACTAAGTTTCCCCTTCTTACCAAATCTCATAACACCCTTCACGGGTGAAACTTTCAAGTAGACCCAATCATCCACTTTGAACTCTAACTCTCTTCTCCTAACATCGGTGTAGGATTTCTGACAACTCTACGCTATTCTCAATCCCTCTTGAATAACTTTCACTTTCTCCATAGCTTAATGAACTAAGTGTGGTCCTATCAACGCTGCTTCACCAACTTCAAACCATCTAATAGGAGATCTGCATCTTCTCCCATAAAGAGCTTCGTAAGGAGCTATCTCAATACTAGAATGGCAACTATTGTTGTAAGAAACTCAATGGAGGGTAGGTGGTCATCCCAATCACCTTTGAAATCAATCACACAATCTACCTTGATACCTCAAAACACAATCTCCCCCTTGTTCAAAAGCCATCACTTTTTGCTTATGAACAATTGCATTTTATTCAAGCAATAAATAATCTTGGTCTTGCTTCTCTTTTACTTCTGACACTAATGATGATTCAGACCCATTCATCACCACTACTCCTCCTTGTGTGGAATCCATTAGGCGAACTCTTAGCCGTGCAAGTCTATGCACCTATTTTGCTAACTCTTTCTTACCTTCCTCAAAATGGGTGGTACTTGCCCATAGACAACCTGCTCAAGGCATCAGCAACAACATTAGCCTTACCTGGGTGATAAAGAATACTCATGTGATCTTTGAGCAATTCTAACCACATCCTCTGTATGAGATTAAGCTCTTTCTGACTAAACACATACTGAAGACTCTTGTGATCGGTGAACACATCCAAATGAACACCATAAAGATAATAACGCCATATTTTCAAAGCAATACTACGGTAGCCAACTCTAGATCATGGGTTAGGTAATTTTTCTCATGAACTTTCAACTGTCTAGAGGCATAAGCTATAACTTTGTCATTCTGCATTAAAACACAACCCAAACCAACTCTATACACATCACAATAAACAACAAAGCCTTGTGTGCCTTCTGGCAAGGTCAATACTGGGGCAGTAGTTAACCTCTTTTTCAATTCCTGAAAGCTTTTCTCATAAGCTTCAGACCATTGAAACTTAACTGTTTTCTAAGTCAACTTGGTCAAAGGATATGAAATAGATAAAAATCCCTCGACAAACCTTTTATAATAGCCAGCCAAACCCAAGAAACTCCTAATGTCAGTTGGAGATGTGGGTCTAGGCTAATTCTGCACTGCCTCTATCTTTTGAGTATCAACTTTAATTCCCTCTCCAGACACAATGTGGCCTAAGAATGTCATAGACTTCAAGCCAAAACTCACACTTAGAGAACTTGGCATACAATTCTCTATCCCTTAAAGTCTAGAGAACTATTATGAGATGACTAGCATGATCTTCCTCATTCCTTGAATAGATTAGTATGTCATCAATGAAGACGATAACAAACATATCTAAATAAGGTTTGAAAACTCTATTCATAAGGTCCATGAATGTTGCAGGCGCATTGGTCAAGCCAAATGACATGACCAGAAACTTATAATGATCATAATGGGTCCTGAAGGCTGTCTTTGGGATATCACATTCCCTTACCCTCAACTGATGGTAACCTAATCTGAGGTCTATTTTTGAGAAACACGAAGCACCCTGAAGCTTGATCGAAAAGATCATCAATCCTTGGAAGAGGTTATTATTCTTGATGGTAACCTTGTTCAACTGACGGTAATCTATATACATCCTATGGGAACCATTTTTTTTCTCACAAATAAGACCGGAGCGCCACAAGGTGAGATACTTGATCGAATGAAACCTTTCTCTAAAAGATCTTTCAACTGCTCGTTTAACTCTTTCAACTCTGCTGGTGCCATGCTATATGGCGAAATAAGATAGGACGAGTATCATGAATAGTATATATACCGAAGTCTATTTCTCTCTTATGAGGGACTCCGGGAAGATCATCTGGAAAGACTTCTGGAAACTCTTTTACAACTGAAACTGACTGAATATGAGGTATTTCAATGCTAGAGTCATTAACTCAGACTAAGTGATAGACACACCCCTTGGAAACTAACTTTCTCGCCTTAAGGTATGAAATAAAATGACCTTTAGGCATTGTTGAACTGCTCTCTATAACTTGTTCACTGGAAACTGGAACTTGACTACTCGAGTTCTACAATCTATTGACGCATAACAGGCATGAAGCCAGTCCATACCTAGAATGACATCAAACTCTACCATGTCTAACTCAACTAAATCAGCCATGGTACTCTTATGATTGATGGAAACGGGACAATCACGATACACTCTTTCTGCTAGAATAAACTCACCAACAGGTGTAGAAACACTGAAGGGCTTAAGAAGTTGCTTAGGAAAACATCAAAATTGAAGACTTGGATCATACCAGTGATAACATCTGGCAAATCCTCTTGCTCTCGGCGACTAGCGATAGCATAAAGACGGTTTTCTTCTTCGCCTGCCCTTGAAGTAGCTCATTTAGATGCAGCTCTATCTAGTGGAGCAACTGAAGAAGACTGGCTCTATTGACCCCATTACCATTACTCTGTCTGCTCTTAGGACACTCTCTCATAAAATGACCGTTCTGGCCACACTTGAAGCAACTAGTGGAGCCATCACGACACACCCTTGAGTGACTCCTACCACACTTAGCACATGCAGGAGTCTTAGTATCCCCTTGTGCCTTACTACCTTGCCAATGCGTAGGTCTAGCTCTGAAGTTCTGAGAATTCTAACTATTGTACTCACATTTGTTTCTTGGTGTAGGTGCACTAGCAGATGATGGAGCAGGTCCCTTCTGCTTATGTTGGAAAGAAGACCGGTACGCATTACTCTTTTGCTGTCTGGAATCATTCCCTGATGTTTTTGCCCTCTTATTCTCAAATTCTTCTCTATCATTCAGTTGGTCCTTGTCAACTTGTTGCACATGGATCATCAACTTTGTTATGCCCATGTCACCTATTAGCATGACTGCCTTATTTTCCTAATTTGACAGACGAGGCAACCCAATAATGAATAAACTCATCCTGCTCCTCATGTCGGCAACCATCTATTTGCTTCTCTTAGCTCACGGGGAAAGAAAATCCCCATGAACTTTACTTTTATTCTTCACTGAAAACTAGCTCAAAGGCTCTTTTGGAAATCTCAGTTTCCTTTCTTGTTTAAATGTGAAAACATTTACTCTTTGGGAATACATAGTCCCGATATACTCTTTTGAAGAAATGAACTTCAAACTTTACTCTTTACTCAACTCAAAACTCAAGTCTTAAAACAAAGTTAAAACATTTGTAAAAGACTTTTGGAAAACTTTATGAACTTCTCTTAACTTGACTCTTGACTTCTCTTGACTTGACTCCTAACTTTCCTTGAATTGAATTATGGATTCAAGGATTGTGATTTGTGATAGGAAAGATCTCATGATGTTTAGGAATGATTTTAGATAGTTAAACATGAGAAATGATCAAGAAATCACTGTCTGAAAGAAGGTCTGCGAAGCGAAGACGCATTTAAATATTTGGTTGTGAAATAACTTTTGAGGCAGAGAGGTCCATGACCTCGCCGCGTCGCGAAGGGAAAATTACACTTTTGAGGAACGAGTCCGCGACGCGGACCTAATACCCAGTTTCTGCCCGACTCGTTCCTTCTTCGTTTTCTAACCCCAATTCACCTAAACTCGATTCTTTTTCTTAAATTCCCTTTAGATTCAGATACCCAGTATGTATACAAAAGAATATAACTCAAACAAATCAAGGAAACAACATTTTAACCTCAAGGAATTCCTCAATCTCAACCTAACTTAAGAACGAAGGCCAATTTCAAGAACACCATTCAAGATTCATCAACTTTCAAATTTCTAGAACAAACTTTGCTAAAATAAACATGTTTGGCGTGTTGGTGAACAAACCCAACGCTATGAAAGACTCACATACCTCTATAGGGATCAACCTTTATCGAAATCCACAAGCTAAACCTTCAAGAACAACGAACTTTGCTCTTTCTCCTATTTTCTCCTCTTGAGTTCTTTCTCCAAAAACCCTAGCGTAAATTTCCATTTGTCTAAACTGAATTGGTTCAGTTTAGAACCCAATTTAATTGCTAAAAACGAATTAAATTAATTGGGTGATGAAAAGACCATAATGCTCTACTAAAATCCAGATTGGACTTTCCTTAATTGAACAACCCAACTTTCAATAAGCATAACTCACTCATACGAACTTGGAATCGCATAAACTCAGCTGCGTTGGAAAGATCACTCCAAGATCTTTTCTACGATATCTGGAAACACACCTAACTCATCCTGACTTAGGAGTTATGGTCGTTTGAAGTTGACCAAAAACTCAAACTTAACTTCACTTGACCAATTTTCCAGATTTTTATTATTTCCAAAAATCACTCTTTCTAATTTTGGCTCTTTCTAGTTCTTTAAATTTGCAATATGTTACACCGTCGGAGTCGTAGATATAGGGAGAAAAAGTAGAAGGCTTAAAGTTGTGCAAACGCGTAAACTAAGCTCAAGCTATCAAACCCAAGTTTACTAATTTAGTCTACAAAGACCTATCCAATTCGAAACAACATCAGAGACATACCAAAGTCACAAGGTTCACGGGTCTAAGACATCACTAGTCTATCTCAGACTAAGTCCAAACATGCTTCAAAACACACATAGTAACACAAGTAAATAGCATGGCATGCAATAACATACATATAACGCTAATTAACATGGTACTACCCTCGGAAAGGTGCCGATCAACCCTAAAACATGGTATTTAAGAAGAGAAGGTAAGAATAATTAGGTACCCACCCCCAATTCACACTAATCATCACGAATTCACACATTCAGGCTTAATCTAAATAAAAAGAAAGTTGTAGCCTACCTATATGCTGACTACGCACGCTCTAAATCACCAAACAAGAGCTTTTCCTTTACTTACGGCCTCTGAAAGCTGCCACACTATCAAAAATAGGATCACAATGTAAATACAGCCGTTTAGACACCAAAATCACATAAAACGAAAATAGACCAATTTTAGAGTCAAATGAAAATTGTGGGATCCGTGCCAAAATTTCTAGAGTTGACTCTGTCAAAAGGTCCTAACTATACCTTAAACTTGTGTTCCAAAATCAAACACAATTCGAGGCCTAAAACAACAGAACCAAAACAAGGAAAGAAAAACCCAATTTCAAGCTCAAGCAAAAGTGATGCAGCAACTTAAAAGCAAAATTCACCTCTAACGGAGGTTCATCAACACAATTCAATCAACCCACCATATGCCCTCGATAATTACGGATGCGTGGGACTTTGAATAACAAAAATCAAAGCTAAAGAGAGGGAGAAATAGCCAAAATACTAATCAAGCCTAAGGTTGTTCACGAACTTGGCCTGATTAAATAGGCCAGACGGCTGACTGGCCCTCGCAAATGAAGGGTAACGCGTGCCATGCGAGCTACTACCTGGGAACATGGCAGCCTTGGCATACATACGCAGGCCAGACTGCTTCCCACGAACGCGACGCCTGTATGCGAATGCGCCAGGCTTCCGCGAATGTGGCCTTAGGCGTGCGAACGTGGGGCTTGCCTCAGCTGACAACACTTCAGCTGAAGTGCCAAGGTTCAAAACCTCTAATGGGTGCTCGGGTCTTATTAGAAACCTCGTGCATACAAATAAAATAGGCTAACCTCTCGAATTCAACATTTCAGACTCAACAAAATCATCAAAACATCCATCTGAGGTCGTCTTGATGAAAAGTGGGTCACACTCCAAATTTCCATTTTAAGGCAAAATCTACAAGGATCCTTAGAATTATCCCAGAAGCCTCGAGACCTAAACAAAGGGTTGTTTTAGATGAAACTCAACATTTTGGAGCTAACTGTGTTTGACAGAATTCTCATCTGAGCTCATTTTCTTATTGTATTGACTAAAGTCAAACTTATGCCTTAACTCGAAAGTCAAAACACCTAATCACACAGACTCATACTGAAAGCTTTAGGAGTCGTGTTGATTATGCTACTAACCTAAAATTACCCATCTGAAGTTGATGAAATCGTTAGATCTGGATCTTGAGGTAATCTTCCTGAACTTTTGATCAAAACTGACTGTTCAAGTTTCAAAAGCTTCAAAGCATTAAAAGTTGCATAAAAATCAAATGAACGACCAGGTGACCAAACTATCAGTCCCATTAAGTCCTAAATGGCTTGGGGTCGCTATGAAAAGTCTTTAAACGATGAAAATGAGGCATAAACACATAAATAACTTGAGGGTCATTACAGTTTAGCAATTTATCCTACTCATTCCATTCTTTCAAGGAATAATCGTTTAAACTCGGTGAAGCTTTAAAAGGAAATTCAGGTAGTTAAGGTGTATATTACCCTTGAAATAATTCTTTGAAATTCGTAGAGAATCCCCTTGAATTCAGCACATTGAAATGATGTTCCCATTTAAGTTTATTAAAGTGGCTGGTTGCACATTTGGAGTTTGTTGTTTTTGGGATCGATATTTCTTCGTAAGGACCATAAAAATGAAAAGTATTAGGAAAGTTTGACAAAATCTCAAATCATAAATGTCAGAACTTGCTACTTATGACCGAGGCCCGCGCGCTAGTCTAGTTATGACATTTATGATTTGAGGTTTTGACAAACTTTCCTAATAGTTTTCATCTTTATCGTCCTTATGCAGAAATACTGTTCCTAAAAAAAAAAGCTCCAAATGTCCAATCAGCTACTTCAATGAACTTCAATGAGGAACATCATTTGAATGTGTTGAATTCAAGTAACTTCTTTACAAATTTCAACAAATTATTTTAAGGAGCATACATACCTCAACCACCTGAATTTCCTTTTATAGCTTCACTGAGTTCAAATGATTATTCTTTGAATGAATGAAATGAGTGGGATGAATTGCTAGAACTTGATAATCTCAATGCTGAAATAATGTCAGAAAAGCAAGGTGTCAAATCTAACAATTGGCTAGATCACTTTCCTATTTTTGAAAGCTTAATTAATGATAATTTTTGCTCCGAAAGAAGTGCCCAAGGTTATTTAATGGTGTTTTTGGTGATTTTATTGCATGTTGTCCTTTGGGTTGTTTCTAGCATCCAATTATGTCCAATTTTGGGTTACAAGCTCAGTAAGTCAGTTAGGTTCTTTTGACAGAGTTAATTTCTGGATTTTCGGCCTGGGTCCCATATTTTTGTTTTGACTTTATTTTAGGTCCATCTTAAATTATTGCAATCTAGGTTTCTAAGTGATCATATTGACGTTGCGATCAATATTTTGTTAGAGTGTCAATGATCAAAGGTGCTTCAGAAGTGGAAAACTCCTGTACAACATATTCAGAGTGCATGTGATTGGTTTCGATGTAGGCTACAATCTACTTTCTTATTAGCCAAAAGGTCAAAAAATAGCAGGGAAAAACTTGGCTCCGGTCGATGATATTGTTAACTATAATGGCAGTAATATTTTGACAATTATTTATCTAGTATGGGTTGTTTGACTTAGGAATCAAATCAATTGTTATGGTGATGCCCCATAGCTTTTTGAAGATAGAATATATACGTCTCCACATGACTACTAGGCATTTCCTCTTATACCAACGAAGTAGGCCAACCTTGAGCTCTGATATCAACTTGTCATGACCCGATTTCTTAGATCATGATGACACCTACTATATCCCACAACAGGTAAGCTTTATTAATAGCCTGAAAGTAAAAGCAACATGCTATCACGTGAAAGATAACAATAAGGAGCAACAGCCAAAAAGAAATGGGAACAAAGAGAAATCAATAGAAATAAATACATGAAATCTGTCACTTCCCGAGCTACACCCGAGACGCGGACACGGGACCTACGACCACAAGTGATCCCAAGCTAACCCTGCTGGCATGATCATGAGCATACTAAAGAAAATAAACTGATGTGGAAGCTAAATCACAAATAAAATGAAAAAGATGGGGAATACCCATATACTATAACTGAGATATATGAAAACTGATGAGTTTAATACAAGGAAGATATTAACTCAATACTAAGCTGAATCTATCTATGTCTGAAAATAGCCTCTAACTGACTAGAAATGCTAGGACAGGCCCTAGCTAAGTCTAGCAAAACTGAAACTAAAGGACTAAAATAATGAGAAGAAACGTATGACTATTATCCTCGAAGAATGATGATTCACCATTGATGCTGCTGAACTGGAGATCAGGAATCAATCTAAGCGTGATTTGGATGCTGAGAACCTGAACCTACATCACGAGAAAATGCTGGGGACGTATGCGTCAGTACTTGAGAGGTACTGAGCATGCAAGATAGAGTAAAGTTGAAATAACATATAGCTGAACAAAACAATAAAGCAATGAAATAATATGAACATGATATAGATGCTGAAAATACTGAATACTGAGCTAACTGATGCAATGACCAAATTTATAACATGCTGAGACTGAATACTGACTGTACTGAAATATGGTCAATGCAATAGAGTCCGACTGAACTGTGGGAGATACTAATAACCGACATAAAACCACATGAGCTAAATGTGGAGTTCGATGTATACGCC
>JAJOOF010014616.1:0-24672 GCA_029582545.1 Solanum lignicaule
CAAAGGGCTTTCCATGAATATGTTATTGGCCACCAAATAATTTGTGTGCTAGGAGATATGACCCTCCAAAGTAGACCCTCGAAAAGGCTTCACTTGGAAATTTCGGATTTTGATACGGTTGCTCTAAAATTTGGGTTAGACCCATTCACCACTCAATTTGACCCCCTAAACAAGAATATGAAGTCGGATTTTCGAAAAACGAAACAGATTTTGAGATATATGGAAATTACAATTATAGGTGTTTCCGAAGCACATTTTCGGGCATTTTTGGGGTCGTTTCAGTTATATGCCAAGTTCTCTAAGTGTGTGTTTTGGCTAGAGTCTGTGGCATTCTTAGGCCACATTGTGTCTGGAGAGGGAGTTAAAGTTGATACCCAGAAAATTGTGGCAGTGCAGAATTGGCCCAGACCCACATCTCCAAATAATATTAGGAGTTTCTTTGGTTTGGCTGGCTATTATAGAAGGTTCGTAGAGGGGTTGACATTTATTTCGTCTCCTTTGACCAAGTTGACTCAGAAGATAGTGAAGTTTCAATGGTCTGAAACTTGTGAGAAAAACTTTCTGGATATGAAAAAGAGGTTGACTACTGCCCAGTGTTGACCTTACCAGAAGGTATTCAAGGTTTTGTTGTGTACTGTGATGCGTCTAGAGTTGGTTTTGGTTGTGTATTAATGCAGAATGGAAAAGTTATAGCTTATGCCTCTAGACAGTTGAAAATTCATGAGAGAAACCACCCAACCCATGATCTAGAGTTGGCTGTCGTAGTATTTGTTTTGAAAATATGGCGCCATTATCTTATAGTATTCATATGGATGTGTTCACCGATGACAAGAGCCTTCAGTATGTGTTTACTCTGAAAGAGCTTAATCTCAAACAAAAGAGGTGGTTAGAATTACTCAAGGATTATGACATGAGTATTCTTTATCACCCAGGTAAAGCTAATGTTGTTGATGATGCCTTGAGCAGGTTGTTTATGGGTGTACCACCCATTTTTAGGAAGATAAGAAAGAGCTAGCAAAATATGTTCACAGACTTGCACGCTTGGGAGTCCGACTAATGGATTCCACAAAAGGAGGAGTAGTGGTGATGAATGGGGTTGAATCATCGTTAGTATCAAAATTAAAAGAGAAGCAGAATCAAGAACCAATTTTGCATGAATTGAAGGGAAATGTTCAGAAGAAAAAAGTAATGACTTTTGAACAAGGGGGAGATGGTATATTGAGGTATCAAGGTAGATTGTGTGTACCAAGGGTGAATGAACTCCATGAGAGGATCATGGAGGAAGCTCATAGCTCCAGATATTCCATCGATCTGGGTTCCACAAAGATGTATCGCCATTTGAGAGAAGTTTATTGGTGGAGTAGTATGAAGAAGGGCATTGCAGAGTTTGTTGCTAAGTATCCGAATTGCCAACAAGTTAAAGTAGAGCACCAAGGGCTCGGCGGTATGGCTTAGAATATAGAACTTCCAGAATGGAAGTGGGAGATGATCACTATGGACTTCATCACAGGTTTACCAAGGTCTCGCAGGCAGCACGATTCCATTTGGGCGATTGTCGATAGAATGACAAAATCAACCCACTTTTTCCCGGTAAAGACTACCCATTCATCAGAAGATTATGCTAAATTGTATGTTCAAGAGGTTGTAAGACTTCATGGGGTTCCGGTCTCCATTATTTCAGATAGAGGTGCACAATTTACTGCATAGTTTTGGAAGTCATTCAAAAAAGGCTTCGGTTCAAAGGTGAACTTAAGTACTACATTTCATCCTCAGACAGATGGGCAAGAAAAGAGCACTATTCAGACCCTAGAGGATATGCTGAGGGCGTGAGTGATTGATTTCGAGGATAATTGGTATGATTGCCTACCTCTGATCGAGTTCACTTACAACAATAGTTACCACAATAGCTTCCAGATGGCTCCTTAGGAAGCTCTTTATGCGAGAAGATCCAGATCTCCTATTGGATGGTTTGAAGTTTGTGAAGATGGTTGATAGGACCATATTTAGTTCATCAAGCTATGAAGAAGGTGAAAGTGATTCAAGAGACGTTGAAAACAGCATCAGAGTTGTGTCAGAAATCCTACACTGATGTTAGGAGAAGGGAGGTAGAGTTTGAAGTAGATGATTGGGTCTACTTAAAAGTTTCACCTATGAAGGGTGTTATCAGATTTGGTAAGAAGGGGAAAATTGGTCCCTGGTATATTGGCCCTTACAGAATAACGAAAATGGTAGGTAATGTAGCTTATGAGTTGGAGCTACCACAAGAGTTAGCTGCCATTCATCCGGTTTTTCACATCTCCATGTTGAAGAAGTGCATGGTCGATCCTTTATTGATTATACCAACTGAATATATTGGGATCAAGGATAGCTTATCTTATGAAGAGATTCCGGTCTCGATTCTTGATCACCAAGTTTGCAAGTTGAGGACTAAGGAAGTAGCATCAGTCAGAGTTCTTTAGAGGAAGCTACTTGGGAAGCTGAAAAAGAGATGAAGAAAAGATATCCATCCACATCTCTTTGAAACCGGAGAAATTCCAGATCAAGGTACTAATTATCTTCTTAGTACCCTTTAATTTATAAGTTCGAATGTTGTATTTCAATTGCTTCTTGGGTGTTGAGCTGAATGTTAGATGTTAAACCCTTAGCCTATTATGAGTAATCTCATTCAAGGACGAATGTTCTCAAGGTGGAGATATTGTAACACCCCGTAACAAGAAAGAACAAGAAATAAGTTAATAAGTAGAAATAGTCATTTTTGGAAAGAATATAAAAATCTTGAAAATTTGTTAAGTATGTTAATTTGAGTTTTTGGTCAACTTCAAACGACCATAAATCATATATCAAGATGGATTAGTTGTGTTTCCAGATATCGTGGAAAATATCTTGGAATAATCTTTCCAACGCCGCCGAGTTTGCGGGATTCCGAGTTTGTATAAGTAAGATATGCCCATTGGAAGTTGGGCTATTCAATTAAGGAAAGTCTAATCCGGATTTTAGAACGGCATTATGGTCTTTTCCTTACCTAATTATTGTATTTCGATTTTTGGTAATTAGTTGGGGTCTAAACTGATCTTAGTATGTTTACGCTTTTTGAAAAAGAGTTAGGGTTTTTAGAGAAGAGAAAAGAAGAGGAAAAGAAGCAAGAATCGTCAAGATCTTCAAGAATCGCTTGTGGATTTCGTCAAGGGGTGATCCCTACATGGTATGTGAGATAACATAGCATTGGGTTAGTTCACCCACGTGCCAATCATGTTTTATTTCAGCGAATTTAAGTTCTTGAAAGTGTAGAAATTAAGTTCTTGATGGGTTCGTTAAAGTTCCTTTGAGTTCTTCATTCGTTGAAATTGTTGAGGAGTTGTTTGATCCCAATCCATGATTTTAGGTGTGAATTCAATTATAATTTTTCATATATGGATGGTATAGTTGATTCTAAGTGTTTAGGGAAAGAACCAAGTCGATATAGCGGGTTTAGAGTTGTAAAACGAAGAAGAAAAGTCGGTGCACCTGGGCAAGGGCCTGGGACATCGCCCCTCGCAAATCCCCAAGAGGGGTTCTTTGATCCTTTTTCTCTTGGGAGTTACCCCTCTCATAGCCCCAACCAAAGTTCTCTGAACTTTGTACTTTGGCGCCCCATGCCTCTTAGAGCGCCAAAGACGCCAGTTCACCCCATTTTCCCCCTTTCTTTCTGTACCAGTTCCTTAGTGACGTACCTATGTCTCACAATTGATTTCTATACTCTAAGGTACGTCTAAACATAATGAAATCATAATAAATATGAGATCATGAACCTTGAATCCATAATCCTTTTCAGGAAAAGTTAAGATCAAAGTCAAGAGATATAAGGGTAAAGTCAAGATGAGTTCTAACAGTTTTCCAAAAGTTTTTCCACATGTTTTACCATTGTTTTAAGAATTAATGTTCAAGTTGAGTAAAGAGTAAAGAGTAAATATTGAAGTTCATTTCTTCAAAGTATATGGGGACTATGTATTCCCAAAGATTTAAAATGCTTTCACATTTAAACAAGAAACGGAAACCTTGATTTCCAAAGAGTCTGTGAGCTAGTTTTCAGTAAAGAGTAAACGCTTTCACAATTAAGAAATAGGGGAAACTTTGATTTCCAAGGTAGCCTTTGAGCTAAGCTTTTGAGAAATGATCTCAAATAACAGAAATAAGTATGCTTTTAAACATATGAGCTAGTATCATATTTTGGGAGTAGTATTGAGCACCGATATGGGGGAGAGTTTATACAACTCAAAGCCCCCATAAACCATGTAGCCATCGTGGGTATAAAAGGGTCATACTTTTTAGATGATTCTTTTAATGCTTTTTATCATAGAATAGTGGATCCACTTAGTAGTTCAGGTTCTATACCCTTGGAAAGATATAGGACGGCCCTGGCAGTGTGAGGCAAAATGATGTTTCATCACAATAGCTCTTACGTGCTGGTTGTCGTTTAGAGAAACTCCCACAAAAGTAATTATATTCTTATATACATGGTTTATTTGTATTTTTACACATATTTTAGATTTATATTGTATTTTTGCATACACACAGAATTGACATACATGTTTTAAACAACTTTTCTTTATATTGCACTTGTTTTATACTACTTTATATTGAAAGAAGTTCAGTTAAGTTGAGTTGACTTGAGCCAGGGAAGTTCTTCAGTTCCTTTCAAGCTTATGTCTTATTTTAGAATTCCCCTCGCATACTCGTACATTGAATGTATTGATGCTATTTGGCCAGCATCTTATTATGATACAGACACAGGTAACCAGGATCATCATCCAGCGCCTCATTGATTCAGTTGAGCATTCAAAGTCAGTTGGTGAGCCTCTTTGCTTTCCATAGGGTTCCTTTGTTATCATTTGATTTTTAGTATTTCATTTGTTAAGATGATCGGGGGTCTTGTCCTGACATCCACCTTAGTTTTTTTTAGAGGCTTCATAGACAGTCAAATATTAGTTCTTTAGTCTTTTCTTTGTCATTATCTTATGTTGAGACTTGAGTTTGCCTTAATGGCTAGTTGAATGTTCCTTTATAACATTCAAGTTTATTACATCGATTTATCTTTGTTGAGTTAAGTCTTCTGCTGAGTAAGTAAACTTGGCCAAGAGTTCGTTTGGGGCCAGCAATGGTTTTCGAGTGCCAGCCACGTTCGGGGTATAGGCTTGGGGCATGACAAAAGATAAGAATTCAGGCATCTTACAAGGTTGTTACTCCAGAGGTTCAGGAATGCCGACTTTTGCAGCCCAACCAATTCAGTCCGCTATGCCTTCTTCTACAGGTAATTACTCGGGAAGTCCACCTAAGATTTTGATTCGTGATAGCCAGGGACCCGCACCTTCGGTAGGCAGCAGACCATGTTTTGATCGTACTTGCTATAATTATGGAGAACCTGGACATATGAGGAGAGATTGTCGCCACCCGCGTGATGAGTCCACAAATTAGACTCATTTAGGGCTTTGTTTTAATGGAAATAGTGTCCTTGAATTCTTGTTTTACCCCAATACCTGGTTAAAATGCTGAAATTTCAGGGATTTGAAGTTTTAGTGGAAGCATGGACACTTAGGCACAAAACGGAGGAAATAGGGATGAAAAGAACAAGAAATGGAATCCTGTGGATCACCGAGTTTAACTTGGTGAGTTGCCGAAATGACATAAGCCGCCCTTCGTTCCAATACGCGAAGCCTTGAAGGAAATGGATCAAAAGGTGAGGAAATGAGCAGTTGACAGGTCGCCGATCAATTCCGTGAAGCAGTACTGTACCATCCACTGATCCAGAATGCAAGGATACTAAAGGAAAGAAACTGAAGGCGAAGAGCTGACCAAAGGGCGGATCGCCGAGTTCATTGGCAATCTCGACTAATGTTGCCGAACAATCCTCCACAGCACAATCTATGAAAACTATAAATACTATTTAGAGTTGTAGTCTTAAGGGAGATTGGAGTGTGGAACAATTATTAATATTCTTTTCACTTTAGAACATATACTAGCTAATATTTTTTCTTAAGTTTGGAGAGGGTTTTGTGAAGACTTGAAGAAAGGAGTTCTTTTTCCCCAAGTTGGAAATGGGTCTTCTCTATTCACTTCCCTTTGCTTAATTCAAGGTTTAATTTATTATACCTAGTTGATTTCATTATCATGCTAGGTATAATTTCTTATTTCTTGATGTGTGGCTAAAAACCCCCATTCTTGAGGTGTGATTTAGCAAATATGGGTTGATATTCTTGTTGGGTCTTGCTTGCTGATAGGTTAGATGTATGTTAATGGTGATTTCACCTAGTGGTTATGGTTTAATCTAAAGGGTTTGCATTTGCAAATACAAAGCCACCCATGTGTTTTCAGATTGCCCGAGACGGAGGTCGCGAAACCAAAACAACTAGACTGATGGCCTAAGGAGTGGGTCGACAATAGGTTCAGCCTGAGAGGGTGAGCCCTAGTCCCATATCCTAACACTCAGCTCGAGATAGTGAGTGGGGTAACGCGTAGGCTGGTCTTCATGCGGCAAATTGGTGTCCGAGAGGAACGCATTTGAAACGGGGTAAGTTGCCCGAGAGGGAACTTATTTCCATTTAAAGCTTAGCCTAGTCACTATTATCTTGCAAATTTCCTATTTAAAGCATGTATCCAGTGATTTCTCTCGACTTGTATTGCGGTCACATCCTAAGAACCTTTCCCCATACTTGATTTCTTGTTTATTTTTCTGTTTTAGCACTAGTTACAAAACCCTCATTTAATATTTGACACTTTCGTGTCACCCCCTTTAATTTAATATGTCTTTTATCGCAAATGTCTTTAACTATGACTAACTTGAATGAAATTCTAATTGGTTATTAATTCTCAAAAACCGCTCCCTTGGGACACGACCACAACCCTCAGTTAGTTTACTATATTATCGACGATCATAGACACTCATACCGTAGGTCAGTGTCGTTGGTCAAGATAAGCATCAGTTGATGAGTCCACAAATTGGACTCATTTAGGGCTTTGTTTAATGGAAATAGTGTCCTTTAATGCTTGTTTTACCTCAATACCTGATTAAAATGCTGAAGTTTCATGTATTTGAAATTTTAGTGGAAGCATGGACACTTAGGCACAAAACAGAGCAAATAGGGCTGAAAAGAACAAGAAATGGAATCCTGCGGATCACCGAGTTTAACATGGCGAGTCACCGTAATGACATAAGCCTCCCTTTGTTCCAGTACGCAAAGCCTTGAAGGAAGTGGATAAAAAGTCGAGGAGAGGAGCAGTCGACGGGTCGCCGATCAGTTTCGCGAAGCAGTACTGTACCACCCAATGATCCAGAATGCAAGGATACTAATGGCAAGACACTGAAGGTGATGAGCTGACCAAAGGGCAGATCACCGAGTTCATCGGCGATCTCGACTAATGTCGCCGAACAATCCTCTGCAGTATAATCTGTGAAAACTATAAATACTAGTTAGAGTTGTAGTCTTAGGAGAGATAGGAGTGTGGAATAATTATTATGATTATTTTCACTTTAGAACATATCAGGATAGCCTGGGAGCCGCACCTTCAGTAGGCAGCAGGCCATCTTTTGATCGTACTTGCTATAATTATGGAGAACCTGGACATATGAGAAGAGATTATCCCTACCCGCCCATGATGGATTCCGCATAGTAGCAGACTAGAGCAGTGGTACCCGTGGGAAATGGTACTAATGGTCTAGGGCATCCACAATATGGGCGAGGAGGAAATGAGCAAGGCTGCAGAGGTAGGGAAAATGGTAACGCAGGCAGGGCTACAGTGTAGCCAAGAAGGAAAGTCGCTCGTCATGATGAAAAACCTCAGTGTTATGCCTTTTCGGGCAAGACCAAAGCGCAGTCGTCTGATGTAGTGATCAAAGGTACTATTCTTGTCTGTGACCGGATGGCTAATGTGTTATTTGACTTGGGTTCTACTTATTCTTATGTGTCCATGCGATTTGCCTCAGAATTTGCCATGATATGTGATATACTTGATGCCCACATCTATGTTTCTACCCCATTTGGAGAGTCTGTCATAGTCACCCATGTCTATCATGCTTGTCCTATTTTATTTATGGGTTATCAGACTTGGGCTGATTTGGTGATTTTGGATATGACTGACTTTGATATAATCTTAGGCATGACTTGGTTATCCCCTTATTATGATTTGCTTAATTATAATACTAAGTCTGCGACTCTAAAAATTCCGATAAGGGAAAAGATAGAGTGGGAAAGGGTGTACAAGCCTAAGCAAGCTAAGATCATATCCTTCATTCGGGCTAGGAAACTGGTAGTGCAGGGTTGTTTGGCTTATTTGGGTCATATTCGGGATGTTGAGGTTGAGTCTCCTCTATTGTGTCTATTCTTGTGGTGTCAGAATTTAGAGAACTGTTTCCTACTGATTTACCTGGTATGCCTCCAGATAGAGATATATATTTCTGCATTAATTTGGAACCTGGTACCCACCCCATTTCAATCCCTCCATACCACATGGCTCCGGCAGAATTAAGATAGCTTAACGCTCAAATCCAAAAACTTCTCGATAAATGATTCATTCATCTTAGTGATTCCACATGGGGTTCTCCTGTATTGTTTGTTAAGAAAAAGTATGGTAGCATGAGGATGTGTATAGATTATCGGGAATTGAATAGGGTCATCATTCGAAACAAGTACCCATTACCTCGAATAGATGATTTTTTTTACTAATTACAAGGTGCATCAGTTTTTCCTAAGATTGATCTAAGGTCTAGTTACCATTAGTTAATGATTAGGCCTGAGGATGTTCCCAAGACGGCGTTTAGAACCCGCTATGGGCACTACATGATTCTAGTTATGTCGTTTGGGCTGACTAATGCGCCTGCAACTTTCATGAGTTTGATGAATGGTGTGTTCAAACCATTTCTTGATTCTTTTGTTATAGTCTTTATTGATGACATTTTGGTCTATTCGAAAAGTGAGGAAGAACATGCCGACCATCTTCGTATTGTTCTGGGTGTTCTTCGGAAACAAAATTCGTAGGAGATATTTTCTAAGTGTGAATTTTGGTTGACTTCAGTTGCCTTTTGGGGTATGTAGTTTCAAAAGAAAGGGTAATGGTAGACCCCCAAAAGATTGAAGTGGTTAGGAATTGGGTTCAACCTAGCTCTGTGACTGAAGTTAGGAATTTTTTGGGGCTCGCTAGCTACTATCATCGATTTGTGAAAACTTTTGCTTCTATTGCCACGCACTTCAAGAATTTGACCAAAAAGGAGGTACCTTTTGAGTGGACTGAAAATACGAGGAGAGCTTTCAAAAGCTCAAAACTCTTTTGACCACAACGCCTATTCTAGCGTTACCGGTGGAAGGTAAGGATTTTATTATTTATTGTGATGCTTCCCATTCGGGTTTGGGTGTTGTTTTAATGCTGGATAAGAATGTTATAGCTTATGCATTGCAGCAGTTGAAGTTGCATGAGAGGAATTACCCAACACATTATTTAAAGTTCGCAGGGATAGTGTTTACTCTTAATTTCTGGAGACATTACCTCTATGGCGTCAAGTGTGAGGTGTTTACTGATCATCATAGTCTACAACATGTGTTCACCCGAAAGGATCTGAATTTGTGACAGCGATGATGGATGGAGTTACTTAAGGTTTATGATGTCAGCATTCAATACCATCTGGGTAAGGGTAATATAGTGGCAGACGCTTGGAGTCGAAAGGCAGTCAGTATGGGTAGTCTAGCTAACTTGAGTATAACTAAGCGTCCTTTAGCTAAAAATCCAGACCATGGAGTCTAAATTCATGCAGTTGGGCATCTTAGAAAAATGTGGGGTGATAGCTAGCATTGAGGTTAGGGTCACGTTCATTGAGGAGATCAAGGCCAAATATCTTAAGGATGAAAATTTGAATGACCTTAGAAAGAAGACGGTGATTGGTAAGGCCAAAAAGACCACTCTTGATGCGGGAGGTGTGCTCATTTTTATAAGAAGGATTTGTGTTCCTCGAGTCGATGACGTGATTCAAATATTGTTGATGGAATCCCATGGTTCGTGGTATTCTATTCATCCGGGTGTGACTAAGTAGCGGAATTTGTGGCTAAGTGTCAAAATTGCCAACAAGTGAATTATGAACATCAAAGGCCTGCAGATTTGCTTCAGAGAATGCCAATTCCAGAATGGAAGTGCGAAATGATAGCTATGGACCTCGTGGTTGGTCTTCCCAAGACTTTGGGAAAGTTTGATTCTATTTGGGTAGTGGGTGACCGATTGACTTAGTGGACCCATTTTATTTCGGTCAGAATAGATTATAACGCGCAACAATTGGCTAAGGTTTATGTGAAAGAGATAGTAATTCTGCACGGGGTACCCCTTTCTATCATTTCAGACTATGGTACACAGTTCACATCCAAGTTTTGGAGGAAGTTACATGATGAATTGGGCACACAACTCATGTTTAGTACCGCTTTCCATCCACAGATGGACTGGCAGTCAGAGAGGACTATTCAAGTGTTAGAAGACAAGTTGAGGGCATGTGTGATTCATTTTGGAGGGCATTGGGATAAGTTACTACCGTTGTGTGAGTTCTCCTATAATAATAGTTATCACTCCAGCATAGATATGGCACCGTTTGAGGCACTTTATGGGAGGGGATGTAGATCACCCATAGGATGGTTCAAGGATGGAGATGTGAAACCTTTGGGGGTTGATCTAGTAAAGGATGCTCAACATAAGGTGAGGAGTATTCAAGCTAAGCTGTTGGAAGCCCAGATTAAACAAAAGAAGTATGCAGACCATAAGGTAAGAGACATGGCATTTCAGACTGGTGAGAATGTTCTTCTTAAGGTATCACCCATGAAAGGGGTGATGAGATTTGGCAAGAAGGTCGTCAAGCTTAGTCCTTGATACAATGGACCATTTTAGATTCTTGACTGTGTAGGACCGGTAGCGTATAGATTGGCTTTACCTGCTAACCGATCGGTAGTCCATCCAGTATTTCATGTGTCCATGTTAAAGATATATCATGGTGACAAGGATTACATCATAAAATGGAACTCAGTTGTGTTAGACAAGGACCTTCAGTATTAGGACGAACCGATTGCAATTCTTGATCATGATGTCCGGAAGCTAAGGACCAAAGAGATTAAGTCCATGAAAGCTCAATGGAAGCATCGCCCAGTTGAGGAAGCTACTTGGGAAACCGGGAAGGACATGCGAGCCAAGTATCCCTAGTTGTTCGTTGACTCAAGTACTACTCTACTCTAAACTTTAGCCTGTTTTCCTAGTTTGTCACTCAGGGAGAAGTGATGGGTAAATATGTATCTATTGTAACGACCTATTCCCGTTGTTATAGAAAAACTAACAAGGAAAAATTTTGGGCAGCAAAACTTTTTGCTAGTAACTTGGAATTTCCCAACCTAGTCCAGACTTGGACGAAATTGGAATCAGTAAGGGAAATATGGTAAAAATTGAGAGATCTAATTATGATTTTGATCACATGACTAGATAGCTAAGACGTTAAAGAACCCGTATGACTTTACATAATTGAATTTGGGCGAGTAGAACTCCCGAAATTGATCTTAGCATGAATGGGTAGTTTCTGATTGTCATGGGTTCAAGGTGTGTTGTGAAATGGGGATTTGGAGTTCTTAATTAGACTCACTATTTCCGTGCAAGCCGTTGTGGCGGGATTATTTTCGCTAGGACGGGACCGCTATAGCGGAAGTGGGCTCGCCATGGCGGGACAGTCACGAATTAAGTCGGAAAAAAACCCCAAAAACATTTTTTCTGCACTTTTCGACTTTAAGAGCTAAGGAATTACCCCCTGTGTTTTCTTGACAGTTTTCCACCACTCTTGAGGCTAAAGGTAAGGTTTTCACTCCCGAATCCATGTTTCGATCCGTAGAACTTAGTTTCTTGGGTAATTATCGATGGTGGAGGGTTTTGATCTGGGATTTACAGTGGAAAAACCCTAATTTTGATATTGGGATCATGGGTCTGATCTAGGGTTTATAGTGTTGACTTTAATCCGGATAATTAGACATTGTTTATTGATCCTCGTTTTATATTGATTGTTTGTAGACCAATAACAAGCGGAAAGAATTCAGAAAAGGAAGAATCAAGTTTCTCTCAAGTTTGGAGAGGGTTTTTGGGAGCTTGAAGAAAGGAGTTCATCTTCCCCAAGTTAGAAGTCGGTCTTCTCTATTCTTCTTCCTTTGCTTAAATTAAGGTTTAATTTCTTATACCCATTTGATTTTACTATCATTTTAGGTGTATTTTATTATTTCTTGATGTGTGGATAAAACCCCCATTCTTGGGGTGTGATTTAGCAAATATGTGTTGATATTATTGTTGGGTCTTGCTTGCTGATAGGTTAGATGTAGTTTATTGGTGATTTCACCTAGTGGTTGTGGTTGAATCTAAAGGGTTTGTAGTTGAAAATACAAAGCCACTCATGTGATTTCAGCTTGCCCGAGGGGGAGGTCGCGAAACCAAAACAACTAGACTGATGGCCTAAGGAGTGGGTCGACATGAGGTTCATCCCGAGAGGGTGAGCCCTAGTTCCATATCCTAACACTCAACTTGAAAGAGTGAGTGGGGTGAGGCATAGGTTGGGCTTCATGCGGAAAATGGGTATCCGAGAGGAACCCATTTGAAACGGGGTAAGTTACCCGAGAGGGAACTTATTTCCATTTAAAGCTTAGCCTAGTCACTATTATCTTACAAATTTCTTATCAAAAGCATGTACCCAACTATTTATCTCAACTTGTATTGCGGTCACACCCCAAGAACATTTCCCCATACTTGATTTTCTTGTTAATTTTTGTTGTTTTACTACTTGTAACAAAACCCCCAAATCGATATTTGACACTTTCGTGTCACCCCCTTTATTTACCATGTTTTTGTTCGTTAATGTCTTTAGCTACGACTAGTATAGAGCTTAATTTTATTTTTCTATCAATTCTCAAAACCACTCCCTTTGGACACGACCCCAACCTTTAGTTGGGTTACTATATTATCAACGATTGTATACAATCATACCGTAGGTTAGTGTCGCTGGTCACGATTAGCATCAAAATGGCGCCGCTACCGGAGAATGATATTATTTGAGAATTTTTAGATTGGTAAATTTTTTGTTCTTCTTAGTTGTAGTTCACTAACTTTACTTTTAGTTTCATTTTTCGTTTAGCTAAGCAGAGTAGTGGCAAGTTGGTGGAAATGAGCCAAGAAGTCCAAAAGGACCTCACGCTGACTGCACTGGCATCTCAGCTAAACAAACTGGCTACCAAACTCTCAGAGGTGGAAGTCCAATGCAACAACAAGGGTAGGTATATACCCCCTCATGAGCGGAGGAAGTCTAAAAATGGGAGAGAAAATCATGTCAAGGACACACTTCAAATCATTTTCCGAAAGATCATCGATCAAGATCAGGTGTTAGAAGAAATGAAAGAAAATATTGAAGTGCTGCATCAAATAATTGGATCCCACTCTAGAGCAATCCAGCTAATCAGGTCACTCCTGAGTTTTGCAGTGCCTCATCTCCACCCACATTACATATTGCGGTCACCTAGTGACACTGGGGCAAACCTCAATAACGGAGAGTGAGACAAAGCTTACATCGTACCACGATGTAAAATAAGGAACTTCTTGGGAGGCAACCCAAGGTTTTACTGCTTTTAATTATTCTTTTCAAATAATGGTGCGCTGATTTTGTAGGGTAAAATGAGAAAGGTGTTGAGAAGTGCAAATTGGCGAGCCAAGGAGGACCCAGTTGCCAAGTCACCGAATCTATCGGCGACTCCGACTTAACCCGCTATTGGGACCCCAAAATAAGAGATGTCCTATTAAACTCGGCGAGGTAAGTATGCATTCAACGCGTCTCCAATTTTATCGTTGATAAGACTAACGTCGCTGAATGACAGAGAACTGAACGGTTATGTAAAGGCAGAAAGT
Organism: Solanum lignicaule; assembly: GCA_029582545.1. Taxonomy (NCBI): domain Eukaryota; kingdom Viridiplantae; phylum Streptophyta; class Magnoliopsida; order Solanales; family Solanaceae; genus Solanum; species Solanum lignicaule. The sequence continues at coordinate 13,921 of JAJOOF010014616.1, forward strand.
CAAAATGTTTGAAGCTCTCACTTTCCCTCTTCTTAAACTCCTCAAAATCACACAAAAGATATGGTACGCACAAATCTAAATGCACCACCTCAGAAGAAGGCAACGGGAATTACAATCAATGAAGGATGATCACGTTCTTCACAGAAAAGAAAGAAAGATTTCCCACCGGGAGATAAAGGCAAACGAAAAAAGAACATCGCTAGGAAGGGCACAAATATTCAACTAGCTCTTTCTGAGTCGGAAGATTAGCAACCTTTGATAAATCAAAGGGAGGAATTTAGGGCTAGAAATCAGCCCACAGCCACCAGAACCCCTTCCGCTGCCACTTCCCCAACTACCAAGTCAGTGCCAACTCCAATACCACCTCCAACGGCTCCTGCACTCCCTGTAGCTCCATCTCCACCCAGATTGCTGAATAGACTAAAAGGCGATGGTTTACAAACCATTCTAGAAAAAAAATTACTATATGTGGAGGGTTTGGAAAGTAAGAATGCTGAGGTGCTTGACACACTCAGGTATCACGAGTTAGAGCAATTCACTATACAATGGGGTTCTTACATCCCTTTCTGGGTTCGAGAATTCTACCTAGCTTATGGGGAGTTGGTCCTGAAAACAAAAGAAAAAGACTAGTGAGTTTCGACCGGTGAAGTCAGTTATGGTCAGCGGTAAGGAAGTAGAGTGTCATAGCGAGCATATTAATGTTGTATTGGGTCGACCGTTGCACTCAGTACTACCCTACCATGGCTTTCCTAGTCCTCAATCCCTGGATGACTTGAAGGGTTGGCTAGCTCCGATGATCTCTAACACCACCCCAAGGTGGATGGATACAGGAGCTCAAATTGAGAAAAGGGACATGAACATTGCCTCCCGGTACTGGTTTGGTTTCATCAGCAGCACTATCATGCTATCACAGAACGAGTTGATTATGCATCATCCTAAGGCTGCTTGCCTTGGGTCTATAATGGCTAGGAGGCGGATCGACTTGGGGCTACTGGTTTCACAGGAGATGGCCATAAGAGACAAACAGACGCAGACGTCTCTGCCCTTTTCTTTTTTGGTCACCAAACTATGCCGGCATGATGGAGTACCCCGAGATCCTGCCAGCGATATAGAGGTCACTCCATCTTCCTCCGATTATATTCAGCGTATAGAGGCCGAATTTACATGAGAGAACGATGAAAGGAAATGAGCAGGCCCAGCAGATAATTCTCCAGAGGTTAATATTGACTTATTATCAGCAGAAACAACTTCGTCCACCCCGGCCTATGAACCCTTAGGTATACCTGCTCCTTCTTCTTCCTCACAGGCGCCTGGTGCTTTATCATCCTACCAGCCTGCCAGAATCACTCATGCCATGATCTTGAAGATGGGGCAGTTGGCCTATTCAGCTGATGTGAAAGACACCAGACTGGAAAGATCTGTTCCAGAGATGATTGACAGGGCCATAATAGCAGTGCTTATTACTCCCATTCAGACTTCTATTGATGCCTTGACAGTGAGAGTTATGGCCTGTGAGAGCAGACAACGAGAAACCTCTGAGGTGACGGCCCTTAAAGCCGAGATTGTAAGTTTGTAAAAGGACGTAGATTACCTTAAGTCTACCGAATTCACTTCATTCATAGAGAGAGCAGATGATAAGGATGTCCCTGAGACCACCGGAGATATCCAAAGGGATAGTGCAGCACAGGCAGAGTCGGATGCAGAAACCGATGAGGAGTTTATAGCAGCATAGGTTGAGGAGATAAGAGTGAACCAAGATGCGAGCATATTCAGAGATCTGCTAGATCTAGTACAGACAGTTACGTCCACAGCAGCCCCTAGTGGATCTGGCACTGCCTTTCCATCTGAGACTATTCTGGGCATTGATGCCCCCAACAGATAGAGAGACTGCATAGCTAGGACCTTTGTTTTCCCTCCTCTCTACCTTGCCTACATCTACTTTTGGATTCTGTATTATTTGCATTTGAGGACAAATGTTTTTATTGGTGGTGGGGTGAGGCTCACCTTTTGTGTGCTATTTGTGACTTGTGTTTTATATATATTTGGGTTGTATGTTTATAATTGTGTTAATAACTACTTTTTCTGTGGATGTTTGAGCTTGTGGCTCCGTTTACTTTTAATTGCAAATTGATTTTGACCCTTCCAAAAAATTTTAAATTTTTCACACATTTTTGCCACCCCTCGTGAGTTGAATGTGGCTATTCTTTTGCAAGAATTTAGGTCTCGGTTTTGATCAATACTGATGACTTGAATAGTGCTGTCAATTGAACGAACATGAATGTAATGCTATTACGAGGACAAATGAAGTTGCATAGACAATATCTGAACTCTTTGCATCTCATTATGATTAGCCATTTATCGAATTGATTCTCTTGTAATGACCATTGCACACTAGCGAAAGTGTGTAGTCTTGTTTGACTTAAGTGTCGATGCCTTGTGTGATTAGTTTGCTTTGAACTATGCATGAATAAACCTAGAATTTACCATGTTAGTTTGATTGATTTAGAAAGGTGTCCTCTTGATATGATCTTAGTCAACTTTAAAAAGTGTGAGCCAAATTTGACATATACCTCTTTTGTGGCCTACCTGTGAGTGTGTGAAACTCTTTTGAACACCTTTTGAGCCTTACCTTTCTTTGGAAGAACCTTGATGAATCGTAGACCTCACTTGACACACTACCTATAATCTTTTTAATTTTTGGTTTAGTGAATAGCCAACTTAGGCCAAAAGCCTAAGTTAGGGGTGTGGTGAAAAAGAAAAGGAGAAGTCAAGAAGTGCAGGAAAAGTCCCCCCTAACCCATGGTGTTGCAGAACAGTGGAAACCCCTTGAATTAAAAAAATATAAAAAATATGTGAAATAAGGTACGAAGGAAATCAGGTTTCCAAGCAATCCATGAAGATGAATAAACAGGTGACTTAGAAGCATTAGAAAAAGAATTGATAAAGGAGGAGAAGGGAATGCCTTGAGAACACCACATCCCACGAAGAAAGAGCCATTGAGCCTAAATGACGATACATTTGCACTCATCCCTATTACAAGCCTTAGAAAGACTTTTTTGATCTTGAGTAAGCCGAATCAAAAGTGGATTGGAAAATAAGGGCAAACCTATAGGTGAAAACATGCATTGTGTTCCTCTTTTTTGAGTTTGAGCGTTGCATCTGATTCCTGATCTTGAATTGATTAACCTCTGTGTGTGAATATGGAATCATTCTTCAAGTGAGGTCATTTAGATACTTTTTGTCGAGCTTGAACTCGCACAAGCAGCAAGCATTGCGAGTATGAGAATCTCTGGTAATGGTGTGTCACAATTTGAATCTTTGAGGGCAGAGTTGATATTTGCATAAGCAATTTGAATCTTGTTATGTATATTCATGATTGAGTCTTGTGTAGCACTGTTTGAGATACCTTTTTTGAACGACTGAACTTGAGTTTGCTTGAGGACAAGCAAAAGTTTAAGTTAGGGGTGTTGATGAGTCCACAAATTGCACTCATTTAGGGCTTTCTTTCGATAAAAATAGTGTCCTCGAATGCTTATTTTGTCTAAATATCTAATGAAAACTCTTAAGTTTCAGGTATTTGAAGTTTTAGTGAAAGCATGGACACTTAGGTGCAAAAAGGAACAAAAAGGCTGAAAAGAACGACAAGCTGATGCCCGAGCATCACCAAGCACACTTGGAGATTCAGTGAAGGGATTTACCCCGCCCTTTGTTAAAGTACGCGAAGCCCGGAAGGAGAAGGATCAAAAAGGCGATGAAAGGAGCAATCGACGCTTCGCCGAATAGTTTCGTGAAGCAGTACTACACCACCCAATGGTCCAAAACGTGAAAGTGCTGAACGTAAGCACAAAACAGCGATGAAACAGAAGAATGGCGAGTCACTAAAGTCATACGGCGACATCGACTAACTTCACCGAAAGATCCGCCAACGCTATTTTCTGAAGTCTATAAATACTGAACTTATTATTATTTTTAGGGCAGTCGAACTTTTATTTTAATTTCCAGAATAGAATAGTACTTTTTAGACATTTTCTCTCAAATTTGGAGAGGGCTTTTGGGAACATGAAGAAAGGAGTTCATCTTCCCCAAGTTGGAAGTGGATCTTTTCTATTCTTCTTCGTTTGCTTAAATTATGGTATAATTTCTTATACCGATTTGATTTTACTATCATTTTAGGTGTATTTTGTTATTTATTGATGTGTGGTTAAAAACCCCTATTCTTAAGGTATGAATTAGCAAATATGTGTTGATTTTATTGTTGGGTCTTGCTTTCTGATAGATTAGATGTAGTTTAATGGTGATTTCATCTAGTGGTTGTGGTTTAATCTAATGGGTTTGGAGTTGCAAATACAAAGCCACTCATGTGTTTTCAGCTTGCCCGAGAGGGAGGTCGCGAAACCAAGACCACTAGACTGATGGCCTAAGGAGTGGGTCGACATGAGGTTTAGCCCGAGAGGGTGAGCCTCAGTCCCATATCCTAATATTCAGCTAGATAGAGTGAGTGGGGTAGAGCATAGGCTGGTCATCATATGGCAAATGGGTGTTCGAGAGGAACCTATTTGAAATGGGGTAAGTTGCCCGAGAGGGAACTTATTTCCATTTAAAGCTTAGCCTAGTCACTCTTATCTTACAAATTTCTTATCAATAGCATGTACCCAACTATTTATCTCAACTTGTATTGCGGTCACACCCTAAGAACATTTCCCCATACTTGATTTTCTTGTTAATTTTTGCTTCTTTTACTACTTGTAAGAAAACCCCCAAATCGATATTTGACACTTTCGTGTCACCCCCTTAATTTACCATGTTTTTGTTCGTAAATGTCTTTAACTACGACTAGTTAGAGCTTAATTTTATTTTTCTATCAATTCTCAAAACTACTCCCTTGGGACCGACCCCAACCTTTAGTTGAGTTACTATACTATCGACGATCCGAGACACTCATATCGTAGGTTAGTGTCGTTGGTCACGATAAGCATCAATAGTTAAGTTTCAATGGTCTGAAGCTTGTGAGAAAAGCTTTTAGTAATTGAAAAGAGGTTGACTACTGCCCCTGTGTTAACCTTACCAGAAGGTACTCAAGGTTTTGTCATATATTGTTATGCGTCCTGAGTTGGTTTGGGTTGTGTTTTAATGTAGAATGGCAAAGTTATAGCTTATGCCTCCAAATAGTTGAAAGTTCATGAGAAGAATTACCTAACTCATGATCTAGAATTGGCTGTCTTAGTATTTGCTTTAAACAAATATGGCGCCATTATCTTTAAGGTGTTCATGTGGACGTGTTCACCGATCACAAGAGTCTTGAGTATGTGTTTACTCAGAAAGAGCTTAATCTCAGACAAATGAGGTGGTTAAAATTACTCAAGGATTATGATATGAGTATTCCTTATCACCCAGGTAAGGCTAATCTTGTTGCTGATGCCTTGAGCAGGTGGTCTATGGGTAGTACCGCCCATTTTAAGGAATATAAGAAAGAGTTAGCAAAAGATGTGCATAGACTTGCACGATTAGGAGTTCAATTAATGGATTCCACAGAAGGAGGAGTAGTGGTGATGAATGAGGCTGAATCATCATCAGTGTCAGAAGTGAAAGAAAAGCAAGACCAAGATCTTTTATTGCTTGAATTAAAGGCAAGTGTTCATAAGCAAAAAGTGATGGCTTTTGAACAAGGGGGAGATGGTGTTTGAGGTATCAAGGTAGATTGTGTGATTGATTTCAAGGGTAATTGGGAATATCAACTACCTCTCATTGAGTTTGCTTACAACAATAGTTACCATGCTAGCATCCAAATGACTCTATATGAGGCTCTTTAAGGGAGAAGATGCAGATCTCCTATAGGATGTTTTGAAGTTGGTGAAGCAGGGTTGATAGGACCAGATTTAGTCTATTAAGCTATGGAAAAAGTGAAAGTGATTCAAGAGAGGTTGAAAATGGCGCAGAGTCGTCAGAAATCCTTCACTGATGTTAGGAGAAAGGAGTTAGAGTTCGAAGTAGATGATTGGGTTTACTTGAAAGTTTCACCCATGAAGGGTGTTATGAGATTTGGTAAGAAGGGGAAGCTTAGTCCCTGGAATATTTGTCCTTACAAAATATCCAAAAGGGTTGGTAATGTAGCTTGTGAGTTGGTGCTACCCCAAGAGTTAGCAGCGATCCATTCGGTATTTCATATTTCCATGTTGAAGAAGTACATAGGATATCCTTCACATATCATACCAACTGAAGATATCGGTATCAAGGATAGCTTATCTTATGAGGAGATTTCTATTCAGATTCTAGATCGCCAAGTTCGCAACTTGAGAACAAAAGAGGTAGCATCAGCCAAAGTCCTTTGGAGTAATCAATTTGTTGAGGCAGCTACTTAGGAAGATGAGGAAGATATGAAGAAAAGGTATCCACATCTCTTTGAAACCGGAGAAGTTCCAAACCAAGGTATTAATTCTCTTCTTAATACTCTTTCATATATGAAGTTAGCATGTTGTAATTGCATTGCTTGTTGGGTGTTTGAGGCTGAATGTTAGATGTTATACCCTTAGCCTAATAAGAGTAAGCTCATTTGAGGATGAATTTTCCTAAGGGGGAGATATTGTCACACCCCGTAACTAGAAAGAACTAGAAAGAAGTTAAAAAGTGGAAATAGTCATTTTTGGAAAGAATATAAAAATCTGGAAAATTTGTTAAGTATGTTAAGTTGAGTTTTTGGTCAACTTCAAACAGCCATAACTCCTAGATCAGGATGAGTTAGGTGTGTTTCTAGATTTCGTAGGAAAGATCTTGGAATAATATTTCCAGCGCTGCTGAGTTTGCGCAATTTCGAGTTCGTATGAGTGAGATATGCCCATTGGAAGTTGGGTTGTTCAATTAAGGAAAGTCTAATCCGGGATTTTGAAGGGGATTATGGTCTTTTCCATACCCCATGACTTAATTTCATTTTTTGGTAATTAATTGGGGTCTAAACTGATAGGATTCAGTTTACTCTTTTACAATATTGAGTTAGGGTTTTAGAAAAGAGAAAAAGAAGAGGAGAAAAGAAAATAAGGAGCAAGAATTGTCAAGATCTTCAAGAATCTATCGCTTGTGGATTTCGTCAAGGGGTGATCCCTACAAGGTATGTGAGTTCACATAGCGTAGGTTTCGTTCACCACACACCAAACATATTTATTTCAGTATGATTTTCTTCCTAAAAGATTGAGATTTTGATGTTCTTGCGTTATATTCTTGAATTGCTTTCGTTCTTGAATTTAGGATAAGATTGAGGAGTTCTTGAGAGTTTAAGGTCGATTGTTAGATTTTTTTTAGTTAGATTCTTCAGTACATACACTGGGTATCTGAATCTAAAGGGAATTTGAGAAAAAGAACCGTGTTTAGGCGAATTGGTGTCAGAAAATGAAGAAGAAAAAAATCGGTAGAATCTGGGTACGATCCACATAACGGACCTGTTCCTCAAAATGGGAAAAAGTTCTCCTTGAGTCGCGGAGCGGTCACGGACCGTTCTGTCTCAAAATTATTTCGCGATCAAATAATTAAATGCATCTCCGCATCGTGGACTTTCTTCCAGACAGTGATTTCTTGATCTTTTCTCATGTTTAACTATCCAAAAACACTCCTAAACATCATGAGATCCTTCCTATCAAAAATTACAATCCTTGAATCCATAATTCAATTCAAGTAAAGTTAAGAGTCAAGTCAGGAGAAGTTAAGAGTCAAGTCAAGAGAACTTAAGAGAGTCTTACAAATGTTTTAACTTTGTTTTAAGACTTGAGTTTTGAGTAGAGTAAAGAGTAAAGTTTGAAGTTCATTTCTACAAAAGATTATATCAGGACTATGTATTCCCAAAGAGTAAAATGTTTTCACATTTAAAGAAGAAAGGAAACCTTGATTTTCAAAAGAGCCTTTGAGCTAGTTTTCAGTTAAAGAGTAAATGTTTTCACATTTGAACAAGAAAGGGAACATCGATTCCAAGAGAGCTTTTAAGCTATGTTTTGAGTAATTATCTCAAACCAAAGAAAGAAGTTATGTTTTTAAACATATGAGCTGAGTATTTTGGGAGTAGTATTAAGCACCAATATGGCCGGACGAGTTTGAGTTCAGATAACTCACGTCTCCATAAACTATGTAGCCATCATGGGTAGTAAATGATCATACTTTTTAGATGACTCCGTAAGTGCTTTTTAGCATAAACTAGTGGGTCCACTTAGTTAAGGCATTCTATATGACGGCAAAGTATACGATAGTTCTAGCAGCGTGGGCAAGACGTTGTATCACTACTTAGGCTCATAGTGGTGGTTGTCGGTTAGAGAAACTCCCACAGAAACTATATTACTTTATTATATGAGTAAAGTTAAGTTTGTTATTGCATTTTCTTTAACGAAATAAGTTATTTTCTATTGTTTTAAAGGTTTTCTATATATTGCATGTGTTTTATTGCTTTATATTGAGTTAAGTTGTTCATGAGTTGAGTAAAGCCAAGGTAAGTCTTTCTTTCAGTTCCTTTCAAGTTTATGTATTGTTTAGTTTTCCCCTAGCATACTCCTACATTAAATGTACTGATGCCATTTGGCCTGTATCTTTTAATGATGTAGACACAGGTAACCAGGATCAGCATCCAGTGCATCGTTGATTCTAGTTGAGCTCCAGAGTTTGTTGGTGAGCCACCTTTCTTCCGGGGGATCCCTTTTTATTGCTTTTCAGTATTTTGTTCAATAGGGTGTCGTGGGTCTTGTCCCGACATCCATCTCAGTTATTAGAGGCTTCATAGATAGACAGTCAGTTAGTTCATTTATCTTTACTTTGTTATTGGCTTATGTTCAGGTTTGAGTTGTCATTTTGGCTAAGTTAAATATTTATTTCTAAAACATTTTGAGTTTAGTTTGAGACAGTTGATTTATCTTGCATTTGGGTTCTTTTCTTAATGTTTAAAGTCTTCTGCTGAGTAAGTAAGTCAGGCCAAGGGTTCGCTTTGGGCCAGCAATGATTCTCTAGTGCCAGTCCCGCCCAGGGTGTAGGCTCAGGGCGTGACAATACCATAGATGCATCTATTAAATCATAGTGTTAAGTGATCCACGTTGCAGGTGAACGGGCTCATATTCACCTTTTCATATTTTCCAAATAATTTTAGGGAATACAATCCAACAAAAGCTGGCACAATGATTATTTTATCATGAGAACAGGCAACACAAGAGAATTCTTGAAGATTGTTTTTATATCATCAACATATAGTCACACGAATTCTCAAATTGTTTTCCATCACATTTGAATCAGAATGACCAACCGGTTATGTCAACTGATATTTTTCTAGTAAACTTTTAGTTTAATTTTGCATGTGATTCCATTATCATGCCCACATTTATATACAACAAACAAGAGGAAAAAGTGGGTAATCTCATACGTAAATATTTATAACCCACCTAGGTTGTAGTAATCTGAGGATATTAAATCTTCTCATAATTTAAAGTTTCAATATAATTTTAAAAAAAATCAATTCCTCCAAAACATAAAAGTTTTTTTGAGACTTATTACAACCCAATATTATGAACAATTTCACTCCTCTGGATCGTAACATGTTAGCCCTTTTGGAATTCTCAATTAATTTTGTGTACTGCCACAAATTTCAGAACATCATTCTTATGACAACCATCTCCTTCAAGGAGAAAATTGTTATTGTCATGATTAAAAATATTGCACGCAAGGCTTATTTCTTGACAAGCAGTGACAAATTTGTGTTGCCACACAACAACATTTATTTTGATCATGACCACAACCTTTATAGAAAAGAATTATTTCATTCTTTCGTCCTCCAATAGTTTATAATAACACATACCACAATATTTGTTATGTACTCAATGTATGACCAAATAATCATTTATGTCAAAATATTTCTTTTCAATCTCTTAAACCGCTCGTATAGGTGAGATGTGAAATTTATCCAACCATCCATACATGGACATGTCTTTATCCATACTAACACAATTCATATTCTCTTCGAGAAATGACCTTAACCTGTTGTACATACTCCATAAGTTATTATTATTCATACTTTGACATTATCAAATTTATTTGACCCACCTCAACATCACTTTAAAAGTACTAAATGCACTACCACTTTGTATTTATTTATTTGGATAGAGGATTTAAAAAACATTCAAATTGGGTTGCACCAACCCAATGTGCCCAATAACCTTTCATACCACTTGATGGCCAAAAATTACCTTCACATTTGAAGGACCATCTCAAGAACCCATAATGTTCTTCCTTTTAATTACCACAATTGAACATTTACATTTTACCACACTCATATTCATACATTTAACCACTTGTCATTTTCAAACACATTATGTCATGCTTCCACATTCACATAAGAGAATGGAGCAAATAAAATGGACAAATTTCATGACTTTTATCAAGACCATATCAATTTGCCCAGTCATCATTACGTCGTCAATATATTATGTTGGGACTTGAACCCAACGTCTTAATCATAAGAATGCATTTTAGATCATTATTTGTTGGGACTCAACCCAACATTTTATCATCATGATGCATCAAGATTCTCACCCGATGTATTACCCTCTTGGTGCGATAGGAGTTGAATCCTTCGTTTTACCCTCAATAAATGTAACGACTCGGAAAATGATAGGTTAAGCAAGAGCCTATGACTTTGTGTTGACTTTATAATGAGGTTCTATGAGGGGTTTTTATGTAATTTCATTTTAATTGTGTTACATCCGACAATTTAAAATGAATATGAAGTAGCTTGAA
>JAJOOF010014617.1:0-21087 GCA_029582545.1 Solanum lignicaule
ATATTGCAAGTTATTTATTTTAGAAAATTAGGTTGCAATCAAAAATTAATTATCATATTTTTTTGTTGAAAAAATAGGTTTTACTAGCGAATGGTTGTTGGAGCCTTAGTCGCCACTTGTAGTGAACCTTAGTTGACAATGCTTAGGTGGAGGGATTAGTCCCATGTGGCTTGCCACGTCAATAAAAATTTGGGGTGTTAACTCTTGAGGGTATTTGTGGTCTCTTAGAATAACAACAGGGGCATTTTTTATCCCAAAATGTAACAAAGTAATTTTGATGATTTTTCGTAATAATATTGTATGTTTTTAATATTGATATTGCAAGTTATTTATTTTAGAAAATTAGGTTGCAATCAAAAATTAATTATCATATTTTTTTGTTGAAAAAATAGGTTTTACTAGCGAATGGTTGTTGGAGCCTTAGTCGCCACTTGTAGTGAACCTTAGTTGACAATGCTTAGGTGGAGGGATTAGTCCCATGTGGCTTGCCACGTCAATAAAAATTTGGGGTGTTAACTCTTGAGGGTATTTGTGGTCTCTTAGAATAACAACAGGGGCATTTTTTATCCCAAAATGTAACAAAGGGCATTTTTGTGAGTTCTTTTGTAGTGAACCTTAGTTGACAATGCTTAGGTGGAGGGATTAGTCCCATGTGGCTTGCCACGTCACTAAAAATTTGGGGTGTTAACTCTTGAGGGTATTTGTGGTCTCCTAGGATAACGGCGGGGGTATTTTTGATCCCAAAATGTAATGGAGGGTATAAGTGATCTATTTCGCGTAGTTCAGGGGTAATTTTGACCCTTTTCCGTTTATTCTATTCATTTGTTTCCTTTTAGGACGACATTAATTTATATACTCAAGCAATACTTCTCAGTTCTCACTTTTCCTTTTTGGTCAAATTTGTGTTCTTTTATAGAAACTTTTTTATGTAAAATAAATAACAAAAATACTATGATTTTAAAGAAGTGTATATAAATTTCTTTTGATAGTGTAAAGATAGAGAAGACATTTAGAAAGTTAATTAGGCAAAAAAGGGAGAGAATCACGATTTTTCAAACTTGAGGGGGGAAATTTAATATTTAAAGCAAAGTAATGGATATAAATAATTTCCACCTGATATCCACATCTCACCTGATTTTTTTTTATTAATTTAATTTATAATTTATTGTACTATATGATATATAATACATACTTTAAAATTTAAATGTCTACGTGTAATTTGAAATTTAGATTACGGGGTTGTTTAGCATGCAACAAACCCCTCTACCCGACCACATAATATTATTGTGTTCTTTGATTCAACAATTATTGACGTGGTGAGAATTAAACTTTATTTTGTTAGCGGATCTAGGATTCTAAGGTTGTGGGTGCTCTGAAAGTGGCGGAGTGAAAAGTATAAAAAATACATGTTAGCAATGAGATTCGAACTCAGGCTCAACAATACTAAAATAGCCTTAAGCACCCACCCAAGAGCCAATGGGTCAATTAGATTATTTATTCATTGGGTGCTCTATGTTAATTTTATACAAATACCTCTTAATTTCTAAATGTATATATATATATATATATATTTCGAGACGAGGTTAATGGGTGCTCGAGCACCCGGCAGACTCCATGTGGGTCAGCCCCTGATAGCGGGTGACACGTCGTGTCATGCCCCGAGCCTACACCCTGGGAGGGACTGGCACTCGAGAACCATTGTTGGCCCCAAGCAAACCCTTGGCCTGACGTACTTACTCAGCAGAAGACTTAAAGAATTGTTACAAGAATCAAATGCATTTATAAAACAACTAGCTGGAATAAATTTAGAATGTTTAAAGATAAACATTCAAACTAGCCATAATTGGCAACTCAAGTCTTATAGCAAAACATCTGAAATACAAGACTAAAGAACTGTGACTACTCGTCTATGAAGCCTCTAAAACAAAGAGGGATGTCAGGACAAGACCCCCGATTATCCTAACAACTGAAATACTAGAAAGCAAAGTAAAAGGAGTCCTTCGGAAAGCAAAGAGGCTCACCAACTGACTCTGAGTGCTCAACTAGATCAATGAGGCGTTGAATGTTGATCCTGGTTACCTGTCTCTGCATCATAAAACGATGCAGACCAAATGACATCAATATATTAAATGTACGAGTATGCGAGGGGAATACTAAACAAGACATAAGCTTGAAAGGAATCTGAAAAGAACACTTACCTTGACTTTACTCAACTCATGAATAGCTCAACTCAAATGCAAAGTAAAACAACACTAATAGTGCAGTTATACAAAGCATTTAAAATAGTAGTAGCAACTCAATTTGTTAAAGTAATGCAATAACAACTCAGTTTACATATAAAGTAAAATAATACTGTGGGAATTTCTCTAACCAACAACCACCACTATGAGCCTAAGTGGTGATACAACGTCTTGCCCACGCTGCCAAAACTGTCCTATACTTTGTCGTCATATAGAACGCCTTAACTAAGTGGATCCACTAGTCTATGCTAAAAAACACCAAGGATTCATCTAAAAAGTATGATCCTTTTCTACCCATGATGACTACATGGTTTATGGAGACTTGAGTTATTATGAACTCGCGTCCTCATATCGGTGCTCAATACTACTCCCAAAATATACTCAGCTCTTATGTTTTTAAAACAAAAACTCTTTCTTTGGTTTGAGATAATTACTCAAAACTTAGCTTAAAAGCTTTCTTAGAAATCAGTGTTTCCTTTCTTGCTCAATTATCTCTTGGGAATACTTAGTTCCCGTATAATCTTTGAAGAAATGAAATTTACTTTTAATCTTTACTCAACTCAAAACTTAAGTCTTAAAACGACGTTAAAACGTTTGTAAAGGACTTTTGAAAAACTCTATGAACTTCTCTTGACTTGATTCTTAACTTCTTAACTTTCTTTGAATTGAATTATGGATTTAAGGTTCATGATATCATATTTATGGATGATTTCATGATGCTTAGACGTACCGTAGAGTGTTGGAATCAACTAGGAAACATAGGTACGTTGCTAAGGAACTAGTACGGAAAGATGGGGGAAGAATGGGAAGAATTGGCGTCCCTGGCGCTCAGAGCGACGTGGAGCGCCAGAGGGAAAACTTCAGAAGCAAGGGTGGGGCGCTTTGTCTGGCGCGGTACCCCAAGACCCAAACTTCAGAGCCTCTGCTGAGGTGCTCTGGCTGGGGCGGCCCCCCAGGCCCCTGTCCAGGTAAGTCCCGACTTTTCTTGCTCGTTTTTCAACTCTAAATCCCCTAAATCAACTTGATTTTTTACCCAAACATTTAGAATCGACTATACCTTCAATATATGCAAGATTCAACTCAAAATCACACCTAAAAACATGAATCAACCTCAAGAAACTCAACAACAAGAACTAACAAGATTTCAAGCGAATTTCATCAAGAACTCATAAGATTTGCTTTCAAAATAATATAACTTCGATGAATTGAATCATGATTGGCGCATGGGTGAACTAACCCAACGTTTTGTGATCTCACATACCTCCTAGGGATCACCCCTTGACGAAATCCACAAGCGATTCTTGAAGAACTTGACGATTCTTGCTCCTTCTCCTATTTTTTCCTATTTTTTTCTCTTCCCTCAAAACCCTAACTTAGTTTAGACCCCAAATAAACTCCTAAAAACGAAATAAAATAATTTGGTAAGGAAAAGACTAAACTACCCTTTCCAAAATCTGAATTAGACTTTCCTTATTTGAACATCCCAACTTCAAATAGGCATATCTCACTCATACGAACTCAAAATCACGCGAACTCGGTGGCGTTGGAAAGATAATCTTAAGATCTTTACTATGGTATATGAAAGCACACCTAACTTATCCTGATCTAGGAGTTATGGTCATTTGAAGTTGACCTAAAACTCATTCTTAACTTAACTTAAACAAATTTCCAGATATTTCATTCTTTCCAAAAACGACTATTTCTAATTCTAGCTCTTTCTAGTTCTTTCAAATAGGGAGGTGTTACAATATCTCCCCTTGGTAATATTCATCCTCGAATGATATTACTCTTACTAGGCTAAGGGTGTAACAACTATCATTCAGTTCAAACACCCAACAAGCAAATCTAACACATCAAGTATATAAATTAAAGAGTACTCTTCCCAAGTAGCTTCCTCAACAAACTGATTCCTCCAAAGGACTTTGATTGACGCTACTTCCTTGGTTCTCAACTTGAGAACCTAACGGTCTAGAATTTGAACCGAAATCTCCTCATAGGATAAGTTATCCTTGATACCAATATCTTCAGTTGGTATGATAAGTGAAAGATCTCCCATGCACTTCTTCAGCATGGAAATATGAAATACCAGATGAACCGTTGCTAACTCTTGAGGTAGCTCTAACTCATAAGCTACATTACCAACCCTTTTGGATATTCTGTAAGGGCCAATATACCGGGGACTATGCTTCAATTTCTTACCAAATCTCATAACACCCTTCATGGGTGAAACTTTCAAGTATACCCAATCATCTACTTCAAACTCTAACTCCATTCTCCTAACATCAGTATAGGATTTCTGACGACTCTGCGCTGTTTTCAACCTCTCTTGAATGAATTTCACTTTCTCCATAGCTTGATGAACTAAGTCTGATCCTATCAACCCAACTTCACTAACTTCAAACCATCTGATAGGAGATATGCATCTTCTCCCATAAAGAGCTTCATAAGGAGCCATTTGGATGCTAGAGTGGTAACTATTGTTGTAAGCGAACTCAATGAGAGGTAGTTGATCATCCCAATTTCCCTTGAAATCCATCACACAAGCCCTCAACAAATCCTCTAAGGTCTGAATAGTGTGCTTTGCTTGACCATCTGTCTGAGGATGAAAAACAGTACTTAAGTTCATCCTTAAACCCAAGCCTTTCTGAAATGATTTCCAGAACTGTGCAGTAAATTGTGCACCTCTATCTGAAATAATCAAAATTGGCACCCCATGAAGTCTAACCACCTCTTGAATATATAACTTAGCATAATCTTCTGCTGAATGGGTAGTCTTAACCAGCAAAAAGTGGACTGATTTTGTCATTTTATCAACAATCACCCAAATAGAATCATGGTGCTTGTGAGACCTTGGTAAACCTATCCATATTGATCATCTCCCACTTCCATTCCAAAAGTTCTATATTCTGAGCCATACCACCCAACCTTAGGTGCTATACTTTAACTTGTTGGTAATTCGGGCACTTAGCAATAAACTCTGCAATGCCCTTCTTCATACTACTCCACCAATAAACCTTTCTCAAATCACGATACATCTTTGTGGAACCCGAAAGGATAGAATAACTGGAGCTATGAGCTTCCTCTATGATCCTCTCTTGGAGTTCATCCACCCTTGGTACACACAACCTACCTTGATACCTCAATGCGCTATCTCCCCCTTGTTCAAAAGTCAATACTTTTTACTTGTGAACATTTGCCTTCAATTCAAGCAAAATAGGATCTTGGTCTTGCTTTTCTTTCACTTCTGACACTAAGGATGATTCAGATCCATTCATCACCACTACTCCTCCTTCAGTGGAATCGATTAGACGAACTCCCAGTCGTGCAAGCCTATGCACATCTTTCGCTAAATCTCTCTTTTCTTCCTCAACATAGGCAGTACTACCCATAAACTACCTACTTAAGGCATCAACAACTACATTAGCCTTACATGGGTGATAAATAATACTCATGTAATAATCCTTGAGTAACTCTAACCACCTTCGCTGTCTCAGATTAAGCTCTTTCTGAGTAAACACATACTGCAAACTCTTGTGATCGGTGAACACGTCCACATGAATACCATACAGATAGTGGCGCAATATTTTCAAAGCAAAAACTACGGCTGCCAATTCTAGATCATGGGTTGGGTAATTCTTCTCATAAGCTTTCAACTGTTTGGAGGCATAAGCTATAACTTTGCCATTTTGCATTAACACACAACCCAAACCAACTCTAGACGCATGACAATATACAACAAAGCCTTACATGCCTTCTGGTAAGGTCAATACTGGGGCAGTAGTCAACCTCTTTTAAATTCCTGAAAGCTTTTTCTCACAAGCTTCAAACCATTGAAATTTCACTATTTTCTGAGTAAACTTGGTCAAAGGAGATGAAATAGATGAGAACCCCTCTACGAACCTTCTATGATATCCAGCCAACCCCAAGAAACTTCTAATATCAATTGGAGATATGGGTCTAGGCCAATTCTGCACTGCCTCTATCTTCTGAGTATCAACTTTAATTCCCTATCCAGACACAATGTGGTCTAAAAATGCCACAGACAAGCCAAAACTCACACTTAGAAAACTTGGCATATAACTCTCTATCCTTTAAAGTTTGGAGAACTATTTTGAGATAACTAGCATGATCTTTTTCATTCCTTGAATAGATTAGTATGTCATCAATGAATACGATAACAAACATATCTAAATAAGGTTTGAATACTTTATTCATAAGGTCCATGAATGCTGTAGGCGCATTAGTCAAACCAAAAGACATGACTAGGAACTCATAATGACCATAAAAGGTCCTGAATGCTATTTTTGGAATATCACATTCCCTTACTCTCAACTGATGGTAGCCTGATTTGAGGTCTATCTTAGAGAAACAGGTAGCACCCTGAAGCTGATCAAAAAGATCATCAATTCTCGAAAGAGGAAACTTATTCTTGATGGTAACCTTGTTCAATTGGCGGTAATCTATACATCTCCTAAGGGAACCATCTTTCTTTCTCACAAATAAGACCGTAGAGCCCCAAGGTGAGACACTTGGTCGAATGAAACCTTTATGTAAGAGGTCTTTCAACTGCTCATTCAATTATTTTAACTCTGCTGATGCCATTCTGTATGGCGGAATAGATATAGGACAAGTATCTGGAAGAGTGTCTATACTGAAGTCTATTTCTCTCTCAGGAAGGACTCCGGGAAGATCATCAGGAAAAACTTCTGGAAACTCTTTTACTACTGAAATTGACTGAATATGAGGTATTTCAACACTAAAGTCATTAGTTCAGACTAAGTGATAGACACACCCCTTGGAAACTAACTTCCTCGCCTTAAGGTACGAAATGAAATGACCCTTAGGCACTGCTGAATTGCTACTCCACTCTATAACTAGCTCATTAGGAATTTGGAACCCAACAACTCGAGTTCTACAATCAATGGAGGCATAACATGCATGAAGTCAATCCATACCAAGAATGACATCAAAATCTACCATGTCTAACTCAATTAAATCAGCCATGGTGTTCTTGTGATTGATGGAAATGACACAATCATGATAGACTCGTTCAGCTAGAATAGACTTCCCAACATGTGTAAAAACATAAAAGGGTTCACAAAGTTTCTCAGGAAGAACATCAAAATTATTTGCAACATAAGGAGTGACAAAAGATAAACTTGCTCCTGGGTCTAGCAAAGCATAAACATCAAGAGTAAAGACTTTGATCATACCAGCGACAACATCTGGAGAAATCTCTTGCTCTTGACGACTAGTGATCGTATAAAGGCGGTTTGCTCCTCCGCCATTACCAAAACTAGCTCCTCTAGGTGCAACCCTGTTTAGTGGAGCAACTGATGAAGATTATGCTCTAATTCCCTAATTTCCATTACCTTGTCGGTTCTTAGGGCACTCTTTCATGAAGTGACCCTCTTGTCCACACTTTAAACAACCTGTGGAGCCATTGCGACACTTACCTGGGTGAGTCCTTCCACACTTAGCACATGCATGAGCCAAGTTACCTCCTTGTGCCACACTACCCTAAGACTGTGTAGGTCTAGCTCTGAAGTTCTATGAATTCTCACCATTGTACTCACATTTGTTTCTGGGTGCAGGTGCACTAGCAGATGATGGAGTAGGCCCCTTTTGCTTTTGTTGGAAAGAAGACCGGTTCACATTATTTCTTTGCTGCCCGGACTTATTCCATGTCTTCGCTTTCTTGTTTCTAAACTCCTCTCTATCCCTCAGCTTCTCTTCCTCAACCTGCTGAACATAGACCATCAACTATGCTATATCCATGTCCCTAATTAGCATGGCTGCCTTGCCCTCTTTGCTTGATAGACGGGACAACCCAGCAACAAAAAAACTCATCCTGCTTCTCATATCTGCAACCATCTCCGAAGCATATCGGGAAAGTTGGGTGAACTTCAAGTTGTACTTATGAACAGTTAGTGAATCTTGCTTAAGGGTGAGAAACTCTCGTATCTTGGCCTCTTTCAGTTCTCGGGGAAAGAAACGCCCTAAGAAAGCCTCTTCAAAACAAGCCCAACTCGTAGGTGGTGCTCCCTCACCTCTACCCTTCTTCCACTGGTCAAACCAAGTCCTAGTAATATTCTTCATTTGATATGCAACTAGTTCAACTCGCTCAGCATCGACAACGTACATGACCTGAAATACCTTTTGCAATTCCTCAACAAAATTCTCTGGATCCTCAGTAGTGCTTGAACCAGTGAAACTTGGAGGATTCATCCTCAAGAACTCTCGGATCCTCGAAGTATCAACCACTTCCTGTCTAGCTCCTCTTTGTTACCCAACCTGGTTAGTCACAACTTGACTTAAATTTTGAATCGCTTCCCTGAACTCAACATTGGTGACTTCTCTTTGGGGTTGTACTTCAGGTGCATTAGATACCCCTTGCTCCTCAACGTTCCTCCTAGTAGTACGACCTCAGACAACTCTTCATGGAGGTATGATTAACTGAAAACATGCGCAAGCATGAATTATAAGAAACTTTCTAGAGATCAAACTCTAACACACGAAATGAGTGTAAAAGAAGTAAGGTAATTTTCCAAAGTGTTGCAGCCTCGTAATTATAGATGTGGCGCGCTTCACACCGATAACTAGGACTCTACAGATATGAATTCATAGACTCCCTAGGACTCTTGAACTTTGGGCTATAATACCAAGCTTGTAAAGCCCCGAGCTTACACCCTGTGCAGGACAGGCACTCGAGAACCATTGTTGGCCCTAAGAAAACCCTTGGTCTGGCTTACTTACTCAACGGAAGACTTAAATCATTATTACAAGAATCAAATGCATTTGTAAAACAACTAGCTAGAATAAACTTAGAACATTTAAAGATAAACATTCAAACTAGCCATAATTGGCAACTCAAGTCTTATAGGAAAACACCTTAAATACAAGACTAAAGAACTGTGACTACTCGTCTATGAAGCCTCTTAAACAAATAGGGATGTCGGGACAAGACTCATGATCATCCTAACAACTGAAATACTAGAAAGCAAAGTAAAAGGAGTCCTCCGTAAAGCAAAGAGGCTCACCAACTGACTCTGAGTCTCAACTGGATCAACGAGGCGCTGGATGCTGATCCTGGTTACCTATGTCTGCATCATAAAATGATGCAAGTCAAATGATATTAGTACATTAAATGTACGAGTATGCGAGGGGAATACTAAACAAGACATAAGCTTGAAAGGAATTTGAAAAGAACACTTACCTTGGCTTTAATCAACTCATGAATAGCTCAACTCAAATGCAAAGTAAAACAACAATAATAGTGTAGTTATACAAAGCATTTAAAACAGTAGTAGCAACTTAATTTATTAAAGAAATGCAATAACAACTCAATTTACATGTAAAGTAATATAATACTGTGGGAGTTTCTCTAATCATCAACCACCACTATAAGCCTAAGTGGTGATACAACGTCTTGCCCACACTGCCAGAACTGTCCTATAATTTGTCTTCATATAGAACACCTTAACTAAGTGGATCCACTAGTCTATGCTAAAAAAAACTAAGGAATCATCTAAAAAGTATGATCCTTTTCTACCCATGATGGCTACATGGTTTATGGAGACTTGAGTTATTATGAACTCGCGTCCCCATATCGGTGCTCAATACTACTCCCAAAATATACTCAGCTCATATTTTTTTAAAGCAAAAATTCTTTCTTTGGTTTGAGATAATTACTCAAAGCTTAGCTTAAAAGCTCTCTTGGAAATCAGTGTTTCCTTTCTTGCTCAAATGTGAAAACATTTTAACTCTTGGGAATACTTAGTTCCCGTATAATCTTTGAAGAAATGAAATGTACTTTTACTCTTTACTCAACTCAAAACTTAAGTCTTAAAACAACGTGAAAATGTTTGTAAAAGACTTTTGAGAAACTCTATAAACTTTTATTAACTTGATTCTTGACTTCTTAACTTGTCTCTTAACTTTCCTTGAATTGAACTATGGATTCAAGTTTCCTGATCTCATGTTTATGGATGATTTCATGATGTTTAGATGTACCTTAGAGTGTTGGAATCAATTAGGAAACATATGTATGTTGCTAAGATACTAGTACAGAAAGATGGGAGAAAAATGGGAAGAACTGGCGTCCCTGGTGCTCAGAGTGACATGGAGCACCAGAGGGAAAACTTCAGAAGCAAGGGTGGGGAGCTTTGGCTGGCGCGGTACTCCAAAACCCAAACTTCAGTGCCTTTGTTGAGGCACTTTGGCTGGGGAGGCACCCCAGGCCCCTGCCTAGGTAAGTCCCGACTTTTCTTGCTCGTTTTTCAACTTTAAACCCCCTAAATCAACTTGGTTCTTTCCCCAAACACTTAGATCGACTATACCTTTAATATATGCAAGATTCAAATCGAAATCATACCTAAAATCACGAATCAACCTCAAGAACCCACAAGATTCCAAACGAATTTCATCAAGAACCCATAAGATTTGCTTTCAAAACTATATAACTTCGTTGAATTGAATCATGATTGGCGCGTGGGTGAACTAACCCAATGCTATGTGATCTCACATACCTCGTAGGGATCACCCTTTGACGAAATCCACAAGCGATTCTTGAAGAACTTGACGATTC
This sequence comes from Solanum lignicaule, assembly GCA_029582545.1. Classification (NCBI taxonomy): domain Eukaryota; kingdom Viridiplantae; phylum Streptophyta; class Magnoliopsida; order Solanales; family Solanaceae; genus Solanum; species Solanum lignicaule. Next base: position 10,828 of record JAJOOF010014617.1, read on the forward strand.
TTGCTCCTTCTCCTCTTCTTTTCTCTTCCCTCAAAACCCCAACTTAGTTTTTCAAAAGCGTAAACTGACCAAGTTCAGTTTAAACCCCAAATAAACTCCTAAAAATGAAATAAAATAATTGGGTACGGAAAAGACTACACTACCCTTCCAAAATCCGGATTAGAATTTCCTTATTTGTACATCCCAACTTCAAATAGGCATATCTCACTCATACAAACTCAGAATCGCGCGAACTTGGCGGCGTTGGCAAGATAATCCCAAGATCTTTCCTACCGTATATGGAATCACACCTAAATCATCGTGATATAGGATTTATGGTTGTTTGAAGTTGACTCAAAACTCATTCTTAACTTAACTTGAACAAATTTTCAGATTTTTCATTCTTTCCAAAACTGGCTATTTCTAATTCTAGATCTTTCTAGTTCTTTCAAATAGCAAGGTGTTACACATCGTTATAATAGATGATCCCTGTATGCCGCCGCCGCTATAGCAGGGTTAGTCGCAATTTTATGTAGAAACTTCCCTAAATTGTTAGTATTTTACAATTTCGTTTTGGGGAAGAGCAAGGGCGACCTAGGGTGAGAGTTTTTCCATGTTTTTCAATGGTAAAGGTAAGTTAATTACTCGCCTAATTTAGAAATTTGATTCTTGGACATTAGAAACTATTGTGGTTATCTTATGAGAGAGTTTTGTTGGATTTAATGGTGGATAAACCCTTATTTGGGTAGGGATCCTCATGAGAATGGCCTAGGGTTTAAGAACTGAGCATAATCTGGGTAAAAGGTAAGGACTTCATTGTATTTCGTGATGCTTCTCATTTTGGGTTGGGTGGTGTTAATGCAAGATAAGAGTGTGATAGCCTATGCTTCAAGGAAATTGAAGCTCCATGATATGAACTATCTAACACATGATTTGGAGTTGGCAGTGTGTGGTACTTGTTGCACTCAAGATCTAGAGACATTATCTTTATGGTGTCAAGTGCGAGGTATTCACTGATCATCGTAGCCTGCAACATGTGCTCACACAGAAAGATTTGAATCTGAGATAGAAAAGGTGGATGGAATTTTTTAAAGACTATAATGTGATGATAAAATACCATTTAGGTAAGGCCAATGTGATTGCAGATGCATTGAGTACAATTATCATGGGTAATTTGGCTTACTTGAGCGATCTTTTTCTAGGGAGATTTAAACTCTAGCATCTGAATTCATGCACTTGGGAATTTTAGATAAGGGTGGAGTGTTGTCCAACATCGAAATTAAACCACCTTCCTTGATGAGATCAAATTTGAGAAATTTTAGGATGAGAAATTGAGCAAGATTCGGGACAAGGTGGTATCTAGTGAGACCCTAGATGCCACACTTGATGTTGGTCGGGTGCTGTGTTTTAGAGGATGGGAGATGTGAAACCTCTGGTTCTTGACTTGGTGAGGAAAGCCCAGGAAAAGGTAAGGGGATTCCAAACCAAGCTATTGGCAGCTCGGAGCATGCAAAAGGAATATGCATATTGCAAGGTAAGAGACATGATGTTTCAGGTTGATAAGAATTATTTATTGAAGGTGTAACAAATGAAAGGGGTATTGCGGTTTGGCGAGAAAGGTAAGGTTAATCCTCGTTATATTGGTCCATTTGAGGTTCTTGGCAGTGTGGAGTTAGTAGTACAGGTTAGCCTTGCAACCCAACTTTTCTATAGTTCACGAATTTTCCATGTGTTCATGCTGAAGAAGTACCATGGGGATAGAGATTATATAATCAAGTAGAACTCGATATAGATAGACAAGGATATAAAGTACAAATGAGAGTTGGTTGTTATTCTTGATGAGGATGTCTGAAAGTTGAGGACAAACAAAATCAGATCCGTGAAAGTTCAGTGGAACCATTGCCTAGTTGATGAAGCCATTTGGAAAACCGATAGGGACATGCGGGACAAGTACCCTCACTTGTTCGAGGATCCAGGTACTACTTTCTTCTTGACTTAGCTAGATTTTCTTTTTTTGACAACTCTATGATGAGCGATGGGTAAATTGATATCTATTTTAAGGACCCATTCCATCGTTACATGTGAACTAAGTGTAAAAGAAACTAGGCCAGGGCACTTTTGGAGTGGTGAGCTAAAATTTTCAAACTAGGCTAGACTCAAACGAAATCTAAGAAAGGTGAGGTTTAGAAAAATTCGAGAAAGAATTGGATAAAATATCTAAGCTTGAGCTGATTTTCTATTATTTAAGATATTAAGGAGTTGGTGGGGCTTTCCATAATCGAATTCGGGCTAGAATAACTCCCGATATTAGACTTGGTGTTAATGGGCTGGTTTTGAAAGTCAAGGTATGAATGTTTGTTGTAAAATGGGGATTTTTGGGGAGATTTCTAAGTTTTTGTCCCATACAAGCCGCTACAGCAGGTGACACGCCGCTATAGCAGAGAAATAAATTCCTTCTATACGAGGTGATCCTGCTATGGCGACACTGCTATAGCGGGTTGGGACTGTTATAGTGAGGTTAGCTATAATTTATGCAGAAACTTTCCAAAACTCCCCATTGTTTAGAAATTTCGTTTTAGGGAAGAGCAAGGACGACCTAGGGTAAATTTTCTTTGTTTTCAATCGCTTTCATCGATATATGTAATTTAATTACTCCCCCTAACTTAGTAATTGATTCTTAGACCTTAGAATCTATGGTGGTTATCTCATGGAGGGTTTTTGTAGGATTTAATGATAGAAAATCTTGGTTTGGGTAATGATGATCATGGGAATGACCCGAAATTTAGGATTTGAGTATAACTCGGGTATAATTAGGCCATGAGAGAATAATTTTGTGTTATATTATTATTTGTAGACTAAGAACAAGCCAAGATTCATAATAAGGGGAAGACTTAGGTCTAATAAAGGTTTCAAAGATTGATTTGAGGTTGGTGATAGTTATTTATTTATCATTTATGTTATATGTACTTGTTAATTGCTTCGTTACTACTGCATGCATGATGTATGGTTAGGGAATGAAAGGAGCATGAATTGAAATGTTAATTGTTGTCAATCACCTGCAATGTATGTGTTTACTTGTGTGTATAAGTGTGATTGCAATTAATTATGAATGTGATGTGTGATTGATGATTGGCTCGGCTACCATGTTTTGAATATGATACTTCCATGGTTGGATCGGGTACTACTCCTGGTACATACTAATGGTTGGCTCGGATACTACCCCTGGTATCCATATATGGTTGGCTCAGGTACCACACTAGTACATACGAATGGTTGGCTTTGGTACTATGGCTAGTACATTAATTGTTTGTGTGTGGGTTTCATAACTGAGTCGATCAGGTTGACTTGTTATGATGTGGTTGTTCATGTTTATTATGCATATTAACTAATGGTGAGAACTGAGAGTCGGTGCTATGTTCATAATTGTGGTTATAATTGTATGTTATCTGGTTTTACTAAGTTGTGGTTGCCTGTTCATATTCTATATGCTGGAACTAGTCGATTATCCTATCATTACACTATGAATTTTGTGTATTGATATTGCACTTGCTCTTTCTTTGTTGAGTACATGACATATTTCGGCGGTTGCTTCTTGATCTCAACTGTGATCCTAGCATTAACTGAGTTCAAGGGTGAGATGTTTATTCTGCGCTGTCATGGATTCATTTTGTTTTTCCTAGACCATTTTTTGGACTGAGACTCTGTTTAGTTCTTTGTTTTGGGGTTGCATCGCTATATTTTAGACTAGTAGATGTTTCGGTACAGGACTTTCAGTTCCTAGGAGGTTTCTTCCGCAAATGTTTAATGAAAATGACTTGTGCTTTATGAAACTTAGTTTTGAAATTATGAAAGTTTGTCTTTGAATTGAAAACAAGTTATTTTTTATTCTGGACATGGACCGTGTGATAATAGTTAGTTGGTTCTTCCACCAGATGTTAGTATAGGTTTCACTCACATCAGATCGGAATCGTGATAATAGTCCTGAAATTCTTTTCAATCACATCAGCATAAGTAAGCTTAAAGAACAATGAACCAAAAAAAGAAATTTCAATCTCAAGTCTTGATTGAAAAAATGGGGAAAAAAAGGAACAACCTGTAGTTCGTTGCAAAAAATGGCAAACAAAAGAAACAATATTAAAATGGAGTTTGTTGCAAGCCTACTCCTTTAATTTTATTTTTTTAAAAATAATTAAAAAAATAAACGGACGTTAATGACCGACAATGACAAAAATTGGGGTTCGCCTAATAGCTGGGAACAACCCGTTTGGTGCAATGAGATGAAAAATGTGTCTTGTAGCGCCGGACTCTATTATTTTTTATAACCTTTATGTACAATCAATGTACTCTGTGTACCAACAAAAGTTGTGTTGGAATAGTAAATATTTATTTAATTTAATTAGAGATTTCTAGTTTTTTAGATACAGAGTTGTCTTTGTTAAAAAGTGTTTTATTTTTTTATGTGAACTTTCAGACGTAAATTCAAATTTAATCGAGCTTCAATATGAATACCAAATAAAAAAAAGGGTACTCTCTATGCGGATGGAGAAATTATGTATATGCTTGTGACATTATGCCTATCAAGTCAATCTTAGCTAGCTTGCAATCACTTTGATGCCACAAAATATCCAATCAACTCTCTCTTTTGTCGTCTTTTTAATTACTTTATTTGTTTCCTTGAGTATAATTAAAAGATTAAGAAAGTAGAAGAGAAAAAGGTTACTACAATGTGAAACACCTAAATATATTATTTTATTAATTATTAAAGAAGAAGGTTGGCCAACCAACTTTCTTATCTCACTTGTTTCTCTAGCAATTGGATTATTTTACCATTAATATTCTAAATAAAGATGGTAAAGCAACATTCAAAATAATTAATTAGTTGGTTGCGTCCACAAGTTTTATTGGGCAACAGAAGAAATAAAGACTACATTTTTAGTATTATAATATATAGTATTATTAAAAAGTTACAAAACATCGTCAGAAATTAAGTTAAGATGAAAATTTCTTTCCAATGAGAAGACAAATTTTGTATAGCACGTGAACTACGTTTTACCTAGTTCATCAAACGATGAAACTCATATTAGACGGTACATCAACTATTTCATTGCACATTTAGATGTCTCACTAAAACCAATCAAGCATATATATATATATATATACACACACGTTATTGGAGTATGTGCCAACACGAGCTCAATATATGTTACTCACTTTGTTTCAATTTATGTGACACAAATGAAATTTGGAGAATCAATTAAAAACAAAAAAAATATGATTTGTAGATATTCAAGTTATTAATTATTGTGATTTATAGTACTTTTTACATAATTTTCAGATAATATATGTTACTCTTTTTGTCCCAATATATGTAATTTTCAGATAATATATGTTACTCTTTCAGATAATATATGTTACTTTTTTTTTTATATATATTTTAAGTTGTGAATTATTGTGATTTATAATACTTTTTACGTTATTTTCAAATAAGATATGTTAATCCCTTTATCTCAATTTATGTGACACTGATGAAATTTTGAGAGTCAACTGAACTTTTTATACGTCATTTAAAATTTCGAGCTGTTAATTATTGTGTGTTTATAGTACTTTTTAGTCATTTCAAATATTATATGTTACTTTCTCTGTCCTAATTTATGGGAGCATTGGTAGAATTTTGAAAGTCAATCAATCTTTTATATATATATATATAAATATTTTAAGTTGCTAATTATTGTGAGATAATATTATTTTACTTAATCTTTAAATATATAACAGACTGAAAAAGAAAAATAATACAAACAAATTAAAACAGAAAAAAGTACAAAATGATCAAATTACCTGTTTAGAAAGCATGCATGTTGATGACCACCTACCTGCTTCCTAGACTCTTATTAATAGAAGTCAAATAAAGTAAAGTAATATTTCTTCTACGATATAAGACACTACAAGCCCAAACGAGCCCAAAGCTCGTTGACGATGTGTCTGATAGAGTTATGTGCTTGTAGTGGGTCCTTCATTATGTTTTTCATTATAATTTTATTTTATATTACTTTTCTTTTTAATATGTTGTACGTTTGAAAATTATCTTTAAAATATTATAAATTACATTAGTTAACAACTTAAAATATTAATTTTATATTTAAAAATTACGTAATTATTAAAGGACTATAAATCACAATATAACAATTTGAAATATCTAAAATATATAATAAATAATTTAGATTGGATCTCCAAATTCCATCTACACCACATAAATTGGGACAGGGGGGAGAAACACATATTATTTGAAAATGACGTATAAATTACTCTAACACACAATAATTAAAATTTTCAATTATTTTCAAAAACATATAAAAAATTAATTGAAGTTCTAAATTCCATCTATATTGCATAAATTGGGACAAAGACAATAACATATGTTGGACACTTACTGACTCAGGCTCCTATGTCTAGTATATCTTATATTGGAGTAATCCTATATTTGGCTTATGATCCTACTAGAGGAAATGACACGTGACGGGCCCAATATTATAAAAAATTGAAATTATTAATATATTTTTGTTAAACAACAAATATCAAGATAAATATGTATATTTATTTTTTATTAAAAAAAAATGAATAACTATCAATGTCTTAATTAAAGTCAAAATTCTTAATTATTTTAGGAATATATCAAGACGAAAATATTTTTCAACCTTATAATTGAAAAAAATGAATTTATATGAAATTATTTTTTCATTTTCTTAGAAAAAAATCATTATATATGTTTTAAGATCAATTACACCAAAGATAGAATTCACATAATTATATACTTGACTCAAAACCAACAAAAACAAAAGACTCCAAATAAAAAAGACTCTATACGAGCATATCTCATCATTGGTCTGGGACCAATTTTTCATTCAAACACAATCTTAAAGAATCTCAAGTCAATGGTATCAACCTTCTCATTTTGCCTAAAGATTCACACAAATTTATCGAATTCGTGCAAATCAATTGAAATCAAGACATCTCAATTAACCTGAAGGATACAATGTCACTCACACAATAGAGAATCTCACACACAATTAAGGATGTCAGTTCAAGTGATTGTAGATCATGCAAAAACACTTCCTTTCACAAATGAATTCAAGTATACACATTAACCCGCCCTGTATGTAGATCGCCACAAATGTAGATTGATAAGACTCAAAATCTCCAAGGATTTGCGGGCTTAGCTTAGGCTAAGGAAATATGTAGGGTATCATTTGGTCAAGTGACATTCTTAATTTTGTTCATTCATAGAATCTTTTCAGCACTTTTCAAATTAAAGCTTATGGTGCTTATGTTTTGGCTCAAACCTCTTTGTTTCATTGGTGCACGAACTCCCAAACTTAGTTTTTTGCCTACTCAACTCATTCACTTTTTTTTCTTCCTGGAACTTAGGCTTTTACCCTATATTACAAACCATTAGTAACTAGGGAGACATTAGGGTGTCAAGATAGAGAGCTACAAAGGTTCAAGGTATGCAACACGATGGATAAAAAAATTGGTTTAGGCTCGAAGAGGCTGACTAAAATCACATTATTGGAGGGGGAATTTGGGATAGATTGGCTGGTCAAAAAAGGAATAGGTTCATCTTTCAAGACAAGTCAAATCTAGAATTTCGCCTTGGAACATATTTTAGGGCAAGTTCTAGACAACATGCACATAAAAGAATGAATCAAATCCTTTCCGCACAAGACATTACAATCCAACAAACTCTCAAGCTAGTCTCAAAATCAATTAACTCGAATGACTTTTGACAAACTACAATGGGGAGATCCCACTTGTAAATTATAAAGCCAAATAAAAAATGTACGAACCATGATAAAAGATTGTTTTTCAATTCACTTTTTTCCATTTTTGAAAGCATTTTAAAACTTCTTTTTCCAATAAATCTTTTTGGTGGTCTCTCTTGCAAGAGGTACGACACAAAACTTGATTTAAAACTAAAATTTGGAATTTTCTCTTAAGAAAGTCGTATCTCAATCTATCATAGGGAACGCCAGCCCGATTCAACACAAAAAAAGACTCAAGAAAAAAGTAAAATAAAAGAAGAAAACAAATATTTTGCTCCTTTGAAAATAAACGCGACATATAGGAAATGTTGGAGTTTATGCAACTAACAATTATTTACAAAGACGAATTTATTTATGACTAGTAATATAATAGAGAAATATAAGACTAACCCGGCTAACAATCAAGAAGAATATCTCATACGCCTAACATGGCATAGTTTAACATTCTTAAAAGAAAAGTAAAATCAACTGTCACATAGTCACGAAAATTAAAAATTAAAAATTAACACACAACAACCAAATTAACACACAAATTACCTTAAATGATCCCCAAACTTAAAGTTAGGATTGTCCCCAATTCTCTTGTAATAAAATTAGAAGGGGGAAAACACTTAGTGGATCATTGGACCTCTTTTTCTTCATCACCCACCCCCATTTCATCATCGTGTTGCTCGAACAACACGCTAGACTAAACTTCATCTCCTTGTGAGTGATTGTCCTAACGGATACCTCCATGGCTTGTTACATATTTGTTATCTTCTCGTTAGCTCCCTCCTCTGCGATCCCCATACTCCACATCAAAACATCTATTAGTCCAAGGGTGTTTTTCATAGTTTTCATACCTCAACCAACATGACATTTCACTATCCTGTATTAGAGCTTTCCCCTATAAGTCTCTCATGTCAGTTTGCAAAATAGTGACAGCCTATTTGCACACGTTGTTTACACTGTTCGGCAAGCCCTTTATTACTCTTTTCGTCACACCCATGAGCATGCCAGGTGGAGATTTTGAAAGCCTTTTCAGTTGGCACTCATTAGAATAAGTTAGTTCCATCAGTGAGTGGTAGGAACTTTGGTTTAATGATAGTTGAGAAGAAGTTCCTCCCGGATTAGTGTCTTCTCTCATTGTTGCATGTCTTGGTTCTACGGGAATTGGTCTATCCGGAGTATCATGAGGAAAATATTGGTCTCACAACATCCTTATTTTATGCTTATTGATCTTAGGTTCCTCATAATTTCTCTTGCAATCCACATCAATAACCCCGATAGCGGGTGAAGCAACATCCAAAGGTACGTACCTCATATGGGCATGAGTAGACAATTCTCCAACTAGAATTGGGAAGGGCATAGAGAGGGTCTTTTGTCGTGCTTTTCTTCGTATTTGTGTCGCAACTGTTTTCCCATAGTTGATATGGACCCCGTAATTAAACAAGAGATAAGTATGTCAGCTCTATGGACTCCTTGTTCATTTTTGGAGGGAATGAGCCGCACACATAAAAATTCGCTCCAGAGTGTGGCTGGCCCACAACAATAGAGTTGACAACCCATAGAAGTTGGCTGCTCTTGGTGGAGATTTTCTCAGTAAATGCAGTTTTTTTCCTTATCTTTTCATCCTACAAGAGAGAGTTGATTGCCTTTGGTGTGTTGTCGATCTCCACGCCCTCACAAGAACTGAAGAAAGATTTGGAAACATTTCTACAGGTCCACAAAGGCCCATCAGCTCATGCCTTACCTGAGATGAGACATAAAATTCCATGACCAACTTTGGAAAGAAGACCTATGGGGTGTTTGTGAAGGGGAATCCACTTTCTGGTGGTGAATCGTTGCATGATATTAAGGAATTCTTCCCCCAACCTAGCTATGTTGAAGCTCTTTTCCGGAGTGAAGGTGCATTTACTTTTGTAGAGAGTATACTTATCTTTCATCCACTCAACTCTGAATCGGATACACACCACTTCATTGGCTTTATTGTGAGGAGATTTATCCTCTCTTGCCTTTACTTTTTCCTTTGCCAATGTAAGAAGAGGGTTGTCGGTCCTTCTTGTTTGATGACCCCTTTTGAGAAGTCATTGTCTTCAAAAGAAATTGTAACATAATAGAAGTGTAAAAATAATTCATCATTGAGGTTCCAAGTGAGGCCGACGTTTGACTGACGACTTGTAGATGTGAGATTGTAAACTATCCGTTCAAGTGCCGCTTTTATCAGAAAACTGACAACCATTTAGGCAAAAAGGCATTGCAGAGGTGTTACATTCTTGAACTCTTTCTTGATATACTTCTTTAAAACTCTTGAAACTTACTTTATTCATGAATACAATTCATATGAATACTATATGAAACGACCCCAAAAATGCCCGAAAATGTGCTTCGGAAACACCTATAATTGTAATTTCCATATATCTCAAAATCCGTGCATGATTTTGGAAATTCGACTTCATATTCTTATTCAGGGGGTCAAATTGAG